>JASDQU010790113.1:127863-144805 GCA_032191745.1 Picea mariana | reverse complement strand
TTCTTATTTCTCATTATTGGATAATAATTCTACATTGATATAACACTTGGATTATTTGGAGAAAAAGGATTATAATTACACTATTACTGATTCACCCCCCCTCTCAGTAATACAACAGAGTAAGAATAAAGAGGATAAACATAATAATCAACAATCAGATAAACCCAAGACTCAACCTGATGATGATAAAGAAAAACGAAAAAACCTCGTAATCCTAGCCTTATCTGTGGTAAGGACCATTATACGAAATATTGTCCCAAACGTGCTGAGGTTACTAAGTTTCTACAAGGGACTAGGACACCTCCTACACTCGTCATTTTGTCACAACCTTTTCCTTCTTAACAACAGGCCCAATTGGTTATTCATGACCAACCTTCTCCCTCTACAACATCTTATGTACTTATGTGTATTGGTGACTCCAAGAAGAACGAAGTTGCAGCTGCTACTCGAGCCAAAGATTATTCTCCTTCTAAAAAGAAAGTAGATGATTCTAGAACAATCCTCTTCATATCGAATGACCAAGTCTAGATACAGTTCTTCATCCACCTCCTAAGGGTGTTGTTCGTAAGTCATCATTTAACCCCCATGCACATGCCTCTCAAAACTACAATATTATAGAATATCTTGCACAAGCACCTTTTGCAATGTCGTCTCTTGAAGTCCTTCAAAGTTGTCCTATGCAATGGAAGGAACTATTAAAGGCCATTGGTGGAATCGATCCTACCGATATGAACTTGATAATTTTTGACTTGGAAGATCACATTCCAAGGCTCCCTCATCAATTAGCATTTCAAATACAAGTCATTGTGGAAAATAATAATATTTTTCGAATTGTTGTTGATGAAGGAGCTTTGACTTTCATCATGTTCATCACTTTTTGGAAATACATTGGCTCTCATGCCCTTACCAAGTCAAACAATACTCTAAAAGATTTTAATGGTACATGGTTTAATCCTTATGGTGTTCTTCCTTCATTATCTATTGCGTTACAAGGCAAAGTGGTTACTGTTGAGGTTGAGGTGTTTGATGCACCTCTCGATTACAACCTTTTACTTGGTCGTAGTTGGATTGATTCTATGCATGCAGTTGTTTCTACTCTTTTCCTTGTGATACGTTTCCCTCACCAAGGTAATTTTTTTATCGTAGATCAACTCGCCTTCTTTAGTTCCGATTCATGCACTAGTAACGTTCCATTTATAGCGAGAACACCTCCTAGTTATGAGAATGGCGGTGTGGGTCGTTTAAATGATTCATCGTTAATGGGTAATTTACCCATTCCACAACCTGATGTTCCTCATCCTTTTGTCGCTTCGATTAACATGATTTCGACCACTGTTAGTGAAACCTCTAAGTCTTATGACCCTTGGATAGTACTTAACAAATATGCTTAAAAAAGACACAAAAATAAAATGGAATACAGAAGCAAAGTAGTCCTTTGATCAGGTGAAACAGGCCTTGACACAAGCCCATGTACTTATCAGTCCTAATTACACCAAAGATTTCCTCTTATTTTATTTTTTCTCTGAGCATACCATTGCAGCAGTCCTTTTGCAGAAGAACATTGAAGGCCATGAACAACCTATAGCATTCTTCAGTAAATTATTAAGAGATGTTGCATTGAATTACAACATCATGGAGAAGCATGATTTTTCTTTGGTGAAAGCAATTAAGGATTTCAGAGTATATATTCTATACTCACATATTATTGCTTATGTTCCTAACGTTGTGGTGAAGGATATTATGACCCAAGACAATCCATATGGAAGAAGAGGTAAATGGATTGTTGTGATCCTTGAGTATGATATTGATATCAAACCAACCAAGCTTATCAAGGGTCAAGGATTAGCTAGACTGATGGCTGAGTCGAATTTTCATGCTTTGGATATTAATTTTCTAGCTGCAGTTGATGAACAAGAAGAGAAGGCAAATCCACAAGTTGAATAGGTCTTCTCAAACTCTCCCTGGTATGCAGAACTTATTTATGTTTTACATCATCTACAAGCTCTTCCTGGTTTGACAAAAACTAAAGCTATATTTTTGAAACTTAAAGCTTTGAAATATTTCATTTTGAATGGCAATCTGTATTGGAAATATGTTGGAGGTATTATACTAAATTGTTTGTTCAAATATGAAGTTGACAAAGCTTTGCAGGAGTTCTATGAAGGAGACTGTGGTGGAAATTTGAATTGGAAGACCATTGCCAATAAAATTCTTAGAGATGGTTTCTACTTGCCAAATTTGTTTGCATATGTCCACAAGAAAGTGACCTTTTGTCACAAATGTTAGATCTTTGAAGGAAAAAATAAACTTCTTCCTTTACCCTTGAATCCAATTTCAGTTGAAGCTCTATTTCAACAATGGGGTTTGGATTTTATTGGAGAGATTCACCCACCTTCATCTGGCTAGTACAAGTGGATCCTCATAGCCACTGATTATTTCACCAAGTGGATTGAAGTTGTACCCACCAAGAAATCCACTGATGTTGTGATCATAAATTTTTTGGAAACTAACATTCTTTCTAGATTTGGATGCCCCAGGAAAATTATCACTGACAATGCAACATCATTCAAATAAAAAAAGATGATAGAGTTTTGCAGCAAGTATTAGATCACCTTAGGACACTCTACAACCTATTACCCTTAGGGAAATGGCTTATCAAAGTATTCAAATAAGAGCTTGGTCAACATTATCAGGAATATGTTGCAGGACAACAAAATATCATGGCACAACAAGTTGGTACATGAACTTTGGGCAGATAGGCTTACTACAAAGAGGTCAATTGGCATGTCTCCATATCAGTTGGTCTATGGAATGGATGTTATCTTTCCCACTTCTTTGGGTGTTCCTGTCATGAAGTTATTGTAGGAAGTATAGGTAGAACCAAATGACATCCAAATAAGAATCAACCAAACTATACAGCTGCAACAATCCAGAGAACAAGTTTATAACCAAACTCAGGCGATTCAAGAGAATATCAAGAAAATCTATGATAGAAGGACCAAGGCTGATGACTTTAAATTAGGTGATAAAGTACTGAAATGGGACTCAAGGAATGAAGAAAAGGGAAAACATGGAAAATTTGACAATTTATGGAAAGGCCCATTCATAATCCAAGCTTACAGAGGAAAAATGCATTTTTGATCAAGTATATGGATGGAGCAGATCTTCCAGGAGGACCCATCAATGACAGAATGCTTAAGCACTATGTTTCTCAAGAATGAAGATCTTTCTCACTCATTTCATTGTAAATACCATTTTACATTTTATGTCAGGTGTGGGTGATTTTTATCAATGGTTGAAGCCCGGGGAGAAGCCCTAAGCCACTGATCAAGATCACTAGTTATACATTTATAATAAAACAAATCAGAATGCAGAAAAAAGTACCGGAGAAGAAGATTCAAGGAAGCAGGTAGCTGGTTCTTGGCACCTCACAAGGAGAGCACCATCCCCAAGTGGAGCCACTGTTATAACCCTATATTTCATAGGATCACCTAGTGATTAAAATTTCTTCCTCTAGTCATATTGTGTTGTAAATAATATTTTATTTTGCAAATGATTTACAAAAGAAAAAGAAAAGAAAACGAAAAGAAAAGAAAAAGAATAAGAAAAAGAAAGAGAAAGAATAAAAATATAAAAAATGAAAAGAGGGTATAAAAAAGAGAGAGAGAGAGAGAAAATATAAAACCCCATGAAATAACCCTGGTTTGATTCATACTATATAATCATGATCAAACCTTTAAATTTATGTTGATAGGTTAGTGAATAAATTTGGTCAAACAGTCTAATCTTGGCCAAATTAGTTAGGTTAGTGAATAAATTAATCCAACAATCTAAGTTGGATTAATTTGGTAGTTAAATTAGGCTAGGAGTTAGGTTAGTGTTGTTTATTTCAATAAAGATTTGCAAAATATTGTTAAAAATACCTTTATTTGAGTTAATTTGGTGTTTTTTAGCCTAGGAAATGACACTTTGGTAAAAAATAAGGAAGGGGGAGCTTAGTGCTACATACAACATGATTTATCCTAAGTTATAACGTTGATATGAACTTTTGTCATTATGTGACTAAAGGGTGCACATTTTCCATCGACGGATCAAGCATCACTCAGATCAATGACCAACAGTGCTTTTCGGACCCCCCCCGACCTTTCTGACTTTAACGGGGGGGGGTCTGAAAAAGCGGTTTTCCTAGTGCGGGTCCCGCATAACGTGTCAACCTCACATATTTTCAAACCCCCCCTGCTCAATTCCACTTACCACCTACCCCCCCTCCAGAATCCTGCCTAATCACTTACCCAATACCACCCACCTCACTCTGGCACCATACCTTACTAAATCCTGTCACACGTCACACCCCTCATACCCGTTGGCCAATCAATGCCATCCCTCGTGACCATTATTTGTCCAGTCACCATCCCGCGCCATAAAGGACACCTCCGTGCACCATTTAACCATGTTTCTTCACCATTGTAATATTGTTCGCAGATCTAGACACTGTTGACACAATGCCGAATCCAATTTTCAAGCTAACCACCACCAAGATACATCGTCAACAAGTGCCATTAATCTGGGTAACTACAGTCATCCATTTTTCTCCCTCAAATCTATGTTAGCCATGGTGCCCAAAACTAAATCCATTGAAACTGCTGAAAATCCTTTTCTCCCCCTTCCCATCGACCTGGATCATGTTCCCCTGGCTGAAAAAGACTACAAAATTACATAGCCGAAGTGTGAATTCAATTTTTTCAAATTACACTTCTGGCTAAAAGACATTTTCTTAGATCAAAGTGATGAAATTGGACTCTGGGAGTCCAATTTTCCATTATACATGTTTCCCCAGACCTTTCATTTCCCAGAATTTTCCCTTAAGTGTCAAGCTCATTATCTCCCCGACCAAAGGGCCATCATATCTTCGTCTAGTGAAACCATGTTCACTATTACCCTTGAATCGATAAAACAGATGTTACAGATCCCCATAATTGACTATGCCAACTCGTTCTCCATTGAAATCCTAAATGATCTCTATCATAAACTCTCCTCCCCCCAAAGATCCCAAATCTTCAAAATCTTTCTACCAGAAGATGCTCAGTTGCCTCAAAAAAACCCTCCCTATCCGTCTTCCATTTTCTTAGTCAGGGAAAATAAATTTCTTTCCACCCTCTGCTACTTCTTAGGATATTTTTTTGATGAATGGGTAGATGAACCTATCCTAGGTTTTCTGTTCATTTTCTCCACAGAAGAGAAAGCTACAGTGCAATTTGATTTCAGTCAGTTTCTGGCTGACAACATACATGAGCGGTTTTTCAAATTCTCAATAGAAGGAATGTTCAGGTATTCCTGAGTGCTGGTATACCTATTCCTTTTCTCCCAATCACACATATTCTCATGTTCTCTCCAGAAATTGGATCAAGAAGGAAATCCTCAATCAATGACTTCATGGACCTCACCAGTGAGGAAAAATCCCACTGAGTTCAGCTTTAGAGATTTCATTGATCAGTTTTATCATCCATTGGCGTGCATGCTCAACAACAGAATGGAACCAAGAATTAATGAAGAAGTCCAGAGAATTCTTCACCTCACTAACTTGGACAAAACAAGGGATTGGTATCTTTACCAGAACCATACTGAGATCAGAGTATATGGATGTGAATTGCCACCATACAGACTGCCAAAATATCTCCTTGTCAGGATCTTTGCATTGGAATATATCAGGCAGATGATAAACTCTGATGACATCCATTTTTTATTAGTTAAGAAGAAACAACAACTCAGAATCAAAAGCCAAATTGGTTCTTTCATATGCAACAACATAGTTGTAGGAGAAGAGGCTGACAACCTATTGAAACAGATGAACTTCAGTCTGAGATCCACATGGAATTATGACCCATTTGGTATCATATCAGAAATCAAGGTCAAACAAAAGAACACTCCTTATGCGCATGTACAAAAGCCTGAAGTAGAAAAGTATATGAATTAGACAGATTGGCAAGAAAATACATTGCTGGAAACAAAATAACAACCTCCCCCTATCAATATTTCACATACCAGCACTCCTCAAGTACAAACAAAAAGGAGAGCCAGGAAAGAGGTTTCACCTTCAGTCACAGAGATGTCAGCTGAAGATTTTCAAGTTTACAGGAAGAGGACTAAAACTAGTCACACACCAGACATGCTTAAAGAAGGAGAAACATAGTTCACCATAGTCATGGAGGGACCACATTCCTCAACATTCTCAGGCAGTTAGCACATAGTGTCGACATATTCATCCAAAAAAGAAAAATACACTACTTTTTCAGTCGAGTCCTCTCATAAGCCATTAGGGTCAAATATCTTTGACAATTACAAACAAATAAAGAAGAGGAATGAACTCCTAAATAGCAGTACATATGCCCAGTTTTCGAAGGAGACCTCTACTTCCCAGCATAGATTACTATCAACATTTGACACAGAGAAGGGAAGAATTCAAATGGCATTCCTACAAGCACAATTACATCATCCCAAGACAATTGCTGACTACAAGAAAACTTCTTTTGAGTTTGGTGTGAAGGAGGTCCATTCGGTGGAACAAATGGATATGCATAGGCCAACAGGGGAGGTGATTTTCTCCACCTTGATAAACACATCATTGACTGCTTCAAAGTTGCAGGTGTCTTTGAATAATATCCAATCTCAATTGAAGCTGAAAAACATATCCTCTTTGGCCAAAGACAATAAGATCAAATCCTTAGAATAGTTAGTGTTAAAGATTGGATATGATCCATCGAATGTCAAGGCAGCTGAAGAATTGCTGAAGAAGAAAAATGCTGATATAGCCTCCTTGAGAAAGCAACTGAAACTTCCAGCCACTGAGGATTCACAAGAAAAGGAGATGGCTGAAAGTGAAGGCCACAAAGAGGAGATGTTGAAGCTGATCATGGAGCAGAATGCAAAAATAAAATATATGGAGGCTGAGTTGGACAAATTTATCAAAGAGAAAGAACAAAGTGTGCAGATGGTTGTTATTCCACTGGATGCAGTTCCTCTCACATGAATTAGTACAACAGTAGCTACAACAATAGATATTCCGTCAACTGTCCCAGTGAAAGTTCCAGATGCTTTTGAGAAGCCGGTGAAGTCTATGGAAGACATATCCCTTCAAGGGGAAGAAATCAGAAAGTTGCAAGAATAGGTAAAAAGCCTCCAAGACCTGAATTCCATGTTCCAGTCCAACTATCATGTATAAATGCATAAATCTCAGAGACTCAGTCAACAACTACAGAAGCTGTAGAAGGAGACTGTCATGGCCAAGACATTATCTGAGGCTAAGGAAAAAATCCGGATGGATATTAACAAATCTATGATAGAGATATGGCCATTCATACAAATTATTTTTGAACAACATGAATTGGTACAGAAGGCCAGAGAAGTAATTGAAAAAATTAGGGAAGAGCTAGGAGAAAAACCTAAGGCCACTGAGCTTATCAGGTTCCTAAACTCCAAGAACAAGCAGGAGTTGGAAGCATTGGAGATTGAAGATAGAACATAGACCATCCTTGAGGTCAAGAAGGTCTTGACGAAGAAAAGATTGATGCTGCAATTGGAGGAGAAGGCTTAGGTAATGGACATTGGAGTGCATAGATTTTTCAACAAGACTGAAGTACTACAAAAGAAGGGCCTCCCTGGATTGCTAGTAATAAATGACAAGCTCATCACTATGTCATATTACAAGCAGAAGATCAGTACAGTGGCAAAGGATGGTTCCAAATTTGTAGGTATACAGGAAAGCATCACTGGCAAGGATTTCCTAGAAACATTACAGTTGGACCTAAGCATCCAACATGAGATAAAACACATTTTCATCACAAAGCCCACTTTTTCCAAGTATACTGAGATGGACGAGATATAAAGAAAGTTACTCAAGGTTGCCATCCCTAGTAAAAAGAGATGGGAATATTTGTGTTCTTTACTTGAGTAAAATTGATGTGGATTTTTGAGCCAGAATGGAGCAGACAATCAATTCAAAGGTTATGCATCATCAATTGCTTCCACAAAATCAACACCAAGGATCCCAATAGATCAACAACATTCCTATATTTTGTAATTTGAGATCTATTTAGTTAGATTTTTTCTCCATAATATTCTGGTCATTTATTATAGGATCAGATGTAAACTATTGTATAAATACTTCTTCCTTCGAAGTATTGAGGGTTGATTTTTGCACCCAAGGAGCTATTGTGTAATCTTTTCAAAAGGATTGACTAGTAATAAAACAGGCCAAATTTACAGGATTCTAGTGTCAAATTGTTGGTGATGTTTCTCTTTATTTGTTAAATGTTTTTCTATTCTCTGTGATCACTTATGCATTCCAGATTCTAATCATTAAAAGGAAGTCAATAGAACAAAAATTATCTTGCGTACTTTGTCTCTGGTCTTTTAATGGTCTATATGTTTTTCATCTGATATTAAGTAAGGGAATTCTTAACTTCTCCTTTGCTTGGTATTTTTTCTCATCTTTTATGTCTTATCCATCTCATTTAATATTAATAGATCCAATTATTTTACTACCTTTCCCTATGAAGAAAACATCATAAAAGATGAATCTGATTCTGATCTTTAATACAAACCCCATAGCCCAATGGAAATTTGATGCATTCCTTCAGCCAACTTTTACAAACAAACAAACAAATTCAGACTATCATAACTAGTCTAATATATAAAAACTTAAACAAATCTAAATCATACAGAGAGATCCCTCTCTAAAACTAGCAGGGATAGATCCCAGTTTCACAAGTGGTTTTGATAGTTACATCTGTCAATTTCTTCTACCCTTGACAAACTCTGGGAATTACGGAGTGCTAACATTGTTCTTCCTTCGTTATCTATTGTGTTAGAAGGTAAAGTGGTTACTATTGAGGTTGAGGTGTTTGATGCACCTCTCGATTACAACCTTTTACTTGGCCATAGTTGGATTGATTCTATGCACGCAATTGTTTCTACTCTTTTCCGTGTGATACGTTTGCCTCACCAAGGTAAATTTTCTATTGTAGATCAACTCACCTTCTTTAGTTCCGATTCGCGCACTAGTAACGTTCCATTTATAGCGAAAACACCTCCTGGTTATGAGAATGGCGATGTGGGTCTTTTAAAGGATTCATCGTTAATGGGTACTTTCCCCATTCCACTACCCGATGTTCCTCCTCCTTTTTTCGCTTCGATTAACATGATTTCGACCACTGTTGGTGAAACCTCCAAGTCTTATGACCCTTGGTAATACATAGCTTGGACGTCTATCTTCGTTATGGAGATTAGATGCCTTTAAGTCTGGTAGAATTGGCTTATCAAGATATTTAATCAGCAACTCCTTCTCCTCATTCTCTCTTAGATACGTCTCTTGATCCATTTCACATAGTATTTAACACCGATGAAATGATCATGCCAGTTATGTCCATGGAAGACACCCCATGGGATGATGGGCATCATTGTTCTACTCTCTTCCTGGACCCCGAGAATATCAAGAGTTATCAACAAATTTTGAATCCATCTACTGTCATTACTATTACTCCTATTCCTGAACCAACACACGATGTTTTGTACGAAGGGAACTTTGGAAATATTTCACCCACCATCCCTCTAGATATTTTGATTAAGCCTGAAATAGTGCAAAATGTTCATATTGGTGCCTCATTTTCTCCTGATGAGATCCGAATTTGCAAGGCTCTTTTCCAGGAATTTCGTGACATTTTTGCATGGAGTTACGAAGAGATGCTTGGAATTGATCCAGATATTGTTGTACATAAAATTAAGACATAACCGGATGCTAAATCCATTCAAAAAAGACTTCTCCCAGTTCATCCATGAAAAATCTGTTGCTATTAAACTTGAAGTTGAAAAACTTCTTAAATTCGATTTTGTCTACCCTGTAGCATTTATTGATTAGGTGTCCAATCTTGTTCCGGTTAGGAAGAAACAAGGCATGATATGTGTTTGTGTTGATTATAGGGATATCAACAAGGCTTGTCCCAAAGATAATTATCCAACCCCTTTCGTCGACCATATTGTTGACGATTGTGCTGGGAGTGAAATCTTCTCTTTGATGTATGGATTATCCAGCTATAATCAAATCAATATTTTACCTGTGGATCAACATAAAACTACTTTTATTTTCCCTTAGGGTACCTTCGCATACTGTAAACTCCCTTTTGGTCTAAAAAATGCTGGTGTAACTTTTCAACGTGCGATGTCTTATGATTTTCATGATATTAAGAACATTGTACAACCTTACCTAGATGACTTACCGACGCATTCCCTACATCGCCAAGATCACTCGACACACTTACGAGCCATTTTCCTACACTTTCTATATTAATGCATATGATTGAATCCACAAAAATGCATTTTTTGTGTGGAGTCTGGACGACTTCTTGGTTTTATCGTTTCTACACATGGGATTAGGGTGGATCCTTTGAAGGTTGAAGATATTCTCAATTTTCCTCCTCCTTCTACCTTATGCCAACTCCAAAGTTTTCAAGGGAAGGAAAATGTTTTACGTCGATTCATTCCCAATTATGCCAAACTGATGAAAGGTTTTACTTGACTTCTTAAGAAGGGTCATGATTTTGTATGGACGAATCTGCCAACAAAGCCTTTGAAGCTTTGAAACTTTCCTTAGCCCGTACACCAATTTTATTTCCCCCCGATTATAGTCGAGATTATTTCTTATACTTGGCTACTTTGGAATCTACCATAGCCATGGTTCTAGTCCAAGAGGATGATTCACACGATGAACATGTTATTTACTATTTGAGTCGGAGTCTCACGACCACCGAAAACAAATATATGCATGTGGAAAAATGGGCCTTGGCAGTTGTTCAACATTTTCGTCATTATATCTTATTACACAAAACCACCATAATTTTCGATTTCATCCCTATGAAAAATATCTTTACACGAAAATTGTTGGGGGGGGAATACTCCAAATGGATTGTGATTCTCCCAGAGTTTGATTTGGAGTTTGAGCGAGCCAAGTCAAATAAATCTTTGATTTTTTACGAATTGATATGTGACCTTCCCTCCACCGAGATAGAAACTGTGGCAGAGGATTATTTTCCCGAGGAGTCTCTCTTTCTGATCAGTTCATACGACATATGGTATGGAGACATTATCATCTATCTCCAAACCCAAAATTTCTGGCCTGATCTTTCTCATGTAGATCATCGTCGCATTCGGTATCAAGCCCATCAATACATTGTCCTCAGTGATACCCTTTACCGTCGTGGTATTGATTTCGTATTTCGACGATGTCTAACCTATGATGAAGCTGAGAAAGATTTAAATGACTGTCATTCCATAGCATGTGGTGGTCATATGTCTAGGTATGCCAATGCCCAAAATATCTTACGAGTTGGTTACTTCTTGCCTTTGTTGTTTAAGGATTGCATTATTGTCATTCATAAATGCCACGTTTGTCAAACGTATAACAATAAGATTCGATCACATCTTGCTCCTCTTTATCCTGTAGTTTCTGTTGGTCCATTCTCTAAATGGGGCATTGAGTTCATGACATGTAACCCTCACTCGGTCGGGGGGCATGGATACATTATCGTAGTTGTGGATTATTTCACTAAATGGGCCGAGGCAATGCCTACATTTGATAATACTGAGAAAACTGCAGAATTTTTCATATTTAATCATATCATCACTAGGTTTGGTGTCCCTCAAGCCATCATCACCGAACATGGTAGCCACTTTCGCAATTTCATGATGTCTGAACTTACCGATAAGTTGGGTATTCAACATGAAAACTCAACCCCTTACTATCCACAGGCCAATGACCAGGTTGAAGCAAACAACAAAGTTCTAACTACTATGCTTTGACGGATGGTAGGAATTCACAAGTCAATTTGGCACACAATTCTCTTTTCAACATTATGGGCCTATCATATGTTTGTTAAATCTGCCACAGGGTTCACACCTTTCCAGTTAGTATATGGTATTGAAGTTATTCTGTCGATTGAATGTGAAATCCCATCTTTGAAACTAGCTGTCAAACTTCTCCCTAACACCTCAACCGAGGAAGAACGTCTCTTGTATTTGATGCAATTAGATGAGACTTGTCGTGATGCTACTTTAGTCATAGAAACTCAGAAGAAGCGTGTCAAAGATAAATATGACAAGCATGTCAAACAACGTGTTTTTTCTAAGGGTGATTTAGTTCTCCTTTACAGACAAGATCGTGACTTATTAGGGGTCAGTAAATTTGAGCCCATGTGGCATGGCCCTTATATCGTTAAATGAGTGTTGGAAAAAGGGGCTTATGAGCTGATGCATTATGATGGAATTCCTTTGGGTGAACCTAGAAATGGGCTTTACTTGAAGAAGTACTATGCTTAAAATATTTTTGCATGAGTGCTTTGTATTTAGTGTATCATACTCTAGTGTGTGATTTTTTCGTTTCTTGTTCTACCTTTAAGCTGCTTACCTTGCCTTATGCTTGGTTTCCATATGTCAGCGTCCTCACTACCCTATTTCGGATTTGCTGATGGTGCTAGTTGCAGTACTGAAAACCTAACGCTTGTTGCATGGGAAATCTATGCGCCTACGGATGAGTTCATCATTCTACACGGTGTTTTCCTTGGTCGTGCAACTAATAATATCGCAGAATACAATGCAGTTATCAAGTTATTAACTGATGCCATTTCATTTGGAATCCGTCATCTTATTGTACATCTTGATTCGCAACTAGTGGTGCTACAATTGAGTAACGTTTATTCCCTCCGAAGTCCTACATTGTTACATGTATACTTAAGAATTCGCCTCTAGGAAACACATTTTGATTATATTGAATATCAAAATATTCCTAGATGTCTAAATAGATTAACAGATGCATTGTCTAATTATGTTTTAGACAGACATTTGTGCCATTTATAAATCCAAACACACATTTAAAAAACAAGTAAGTTGGTAGGAAATTTATATTATAACGTCAAAAGGTACAAAAAAGTGTTTGTCCTGAGAACAAAATGTCAAAATGGTGAAGCTCATGGCTTCATATACATAAGCATCAAGAATGTTTCTCGCTATAACAAGCGACTTCCCATGCCACTTGATGGAGCATTCAACTAATGGATGTTGATATGCCAATTGTATGGCATTGGTAGCGCCGAGGTAACTCATCCATAGTGATGTTAGGGATGTTCATGGTCAATCCCTCAAGGTTTTGTTCGATCTTGTTGAGATCCTCATCAACCACCCCTTGACCCACCACTGCACCTATCTCTCCACGTCTCTGAATAGGAGATGATCCTGGAGGCCGGAAAGGCGCCACATCTGCATTGTTGAGACCATTTGATTAGTCTCATATAAATAACAAAAACATTTTATAATTAAAATACCAAAAACAACATATAATGAAAAAATTATTCTTACCTATCTCTCCCCACTGAGAACCCTCAGGTAATGCCAAGTTTGGGTCTCCACATAAGTCAGTCTTGGCATATGCATAATCCTCAACCATAACAAGTTGATCCCTCAGCCATTAGAAGAAATCTTTGTCATATGTAACGATTGGAACTCCTCCATGACGAGCCATCAAATATACCCATCTTTTCATTTGAGGATCCCGTGGAGCATGTATTCCTCATTCCACATGTTTTAGGAGTAAAACAGGGATCCTCTCTAGGAAGAAGGATACCAAAATAGATCCATACCCTAATTGTTTCAATTGACCATTCCTACACTTTGTCAATTGTTTCTTCATGTTTTTCAGAAGACCCTCGCACCAATTGAAAACCCGGGGCTCAATACACTCTATACCATACTAAAAATGGCTTTGTAAAGCCATGTGAGGAGCTGCACTCCCTGTCATCTGAGTGATAGTGTAGAGGATAATTCTCAAAGGAAAATATTGAACATCCTTTATGGAAACTTTTCCACTATTCTTCTCTATACCTGGTATACAATGATGTGCCACATAATAGTCCATGGGTTCACTACCACCTCTGCTTCCCGATAGTGACACCTGAGAGCCTTGACGAGATAACCCAGTTAATAAGTAAATGTCATCAATATCTAAGGTGAGTGTATGCACACCCACATGAAAGGCTTGTTCATTGACGTCCCACATGTGGACTAGGTACTCCAATAGCCTCAATTGGGCTCTCATGCCCTGAAATTTGACAAATTTGAGCAAACCACACTCCCAGAGTGCCATGATAGTTCTTGGGTCATTCCTAGCAAATTAATATTCTTCCTCATGCTCACGTTCCCTCCACTCGAGCATAATGACTGATGAAAACCTACCAAACAACATTAAAGGATGATTAGGTTCATCAAAATTCAAAAGGTGGAAGTTTTCCTAACTCTATCTCTCTTTTCAAATGTTGAGTTGTAGTCATCGCATGGGCTCTCTTTTACACAGTGCGACATCGTCACACCCTAGTTGTGGAAGACCTGCAATGATTTGGGATCATGAAGTTCATGATAGGGTGGGTTTGCGATGATCTCAAAGCGCAATAACCCCTAAAAATTGCCCATAACTCAAAATTGAACCATGAAAAGAGAGAGGGGAAGACGAATACCTTCTTGATGGAAGCAGCTCGAGAAATTGTCCACTAGGCGCTCCAGAATCGTCACTTGAAATTCAGAGGAAAAAGGGGTTTTTTTGGCACTCGTTGGGTGAAAATGAAAATGAAATGGTAAATGAACTATTTTGACATATTTTATTCACTTTTTACCATTTTAATTTCAAATTAAATTAATTTTTAAATATTTTTACCTATGCCCTAAACCTAATGAACTTTGCAAAGTGTCTCTATTGCAGGTTGAGAGATCTTAGGATCAGACTTTTGATATGGATCCTTCCTTTTTGGTCGCTTTTGAGTGTTTTTCTTATGTACATATACTTTAGGGTTTTTTAGGAAAAACTTTGAGCATGGTCTTAATTCTTTCTCACGCTCGTGAAACTATGAGAACATAATCGAGTAACCTTTTATCACTTTTTTAGACTCATCATGGTTATACGAAAAACGAACCCTATGGAGTCTCCTTTAAGGTCTTTTCAAGCTCCCTAAACACGAAAATATAGCTAAGCGACCTTGTTCTTTTCACGCTCATAAAAGTATTTGAAGAAAACGTCTGATGAGCGGTAGATTATCTATTTTTTGGTCTCGTTGGACTAACTTATGAAAAAGGATATTTTGGAGTTTTCTTTAAGTGTTTTTCAGACTCTCTAAACATGAAAAACCCTTGAGTTTTCTTTCTTTAGACTCGTAAAAAAAACATCGAAAGGCCCATATGGGAGCGAACCACTCCTTCCTAGGGTTCGTTAAAAATACTCAGAGGGACTCATCCGAAGGATGAACTTACATTACAATCATATGTTATCTTCCTCAATATTGCATAAAAATAAAGATGTACTCGCCAGAAATGGTGGGGGGAAATTGGAAAAGAAATTTATATCTGTATCTGTGTTAGTGGCAATCTTTCTTGAACATGACACCCCTCTTCATGATAATTGTATCGTTGGGAAATCCATTTGTCTCTCATTTGACCATCCACAAGTCCATATGTTGGGTCCTCTTTGAGTCAATGCTACCAAGAAAATTATCGTGTCGTTCATATGTTCAAGAGAAGTCCAACCTAAACAAGCCTTCTATTGAGTCGACCATCTACAGTCTTTAAAATCCTACCATGGTGGCCTTCCCTGAGTCAGTTTTGAATCACTTCATACTCTGATATACTTCAATTATGTTACATATTTCATACATTAAGGCCCCCCCGTGAAGAGTTTTTTCCTGTCGAATTCAACTCATTATCCAAGAACTAGACTTAGAAATCATTTAGTACCTTGGAACCTGCATGCCTCAATGACAGATTTTCTCGCTTTCAATAGTGGGTTCACATCATTGACCCCTGATTGGAATATTTCATTGAGTGTTCGACTTCAACTCATTTTTTCACATTCGTTGGATTATACTAGAGTACCTTGGGAGTCGTTGACATCAATGGTGATTTCCCTTGCACTTGTTAACAATATTCATTAATGACCAGTAATCAAGTGGTTTCTACCATGTTTGACTTCGACACCTGTAATCACATGGCTAGATTCGTACTTCAGAATGATGGAAATGAAGACCCTGGATCTCACCATATCATTCCAGGTTGCGATGAAGTATTGATAAGTCTTTATTTACACATAGATCCACTGTGTATGTCTCGTGGCTATGTCCAAATTTGAATTCTTAAAGCATAGATCCATCGTGTATGTCTCGTTGCTATGCTGAATCATGATGACAGGGATCCACAATGTATGTTTGGTGGCCATAACTCGCTTGAAATTTATGATTAGAGTCACTTGTATTCAGAATATGGGAATGCCTACCTTAGAAAATCGTATATTATCATGCAGATGCTTGATTGTTTGTAGGTTCCCGACCAATGTGCTCGTTGTTTTCAACACACACATTCTACAAAGTATTTCAGCTATCACAAGTTCTAACTTCATACTTTGGGGGGCATTCTGTTACAGATTATTTTGGTCACCCCTATGATCAACTGACGATATGTGCATAACTCAATTCTTTGTTCCCTGAAGATACTAAAATGAGACTTTCTCCATGAAGAATTGAATCATCTTTCTTTTCTTAAAAACCACATCAAAGGAGATCGTCACACCTTGCCAAATGCTAGGGGTGCGACGATGCTTTATCGTCGTATGTTGCACCAAAAATGGACTGCGACGTCACCGCAGGATGTTTGTGCATAGGGTGTGACGATGCTCAAACAAGAATAAAAGGTGAAATTCACGAAAGTTCTAGAAGGGAATCTTCTAGAAGATGAGGTGGCATCCAATCGGTTTGGATATTACTCGCTTATCTGATTTAGTGGGATCATCCAAATATCCTCATCCATTTCTCTTTCACCCTATATAAAGAGGGATCTCTCATGGGAAAGGCTAGGCTTTCTTATG
>JASDQU010790113.1:114844-127843 GCA_032191745.1 Picea mariana | reverse complement strand
CGTACCCCCCCTCCGGAATCCTACCTATTTGCTTACCCAATACCACCCACCTCACTCTGGCACCATACCTCACTAAATTCTATCACATGTCACACCCCTCATACCCGTTGGCCAATCAATGCCATCCCTCATGACCGTTATCTGTCCAGTCACCATTCCGCGCCATAAAGGACACCTTCGTGCACCATTTAACCCTATTTCTTCACCATTGTCATATTGTTTGCAGATCTAGACACTGTTGACACAATGTCGAATCCAATTTTCAAGCTAACCGCCACCAAGATACACCGTCAACAAGCGCCATTAATCTGGGTAACTACAGTCATCCATTTTTCTCCCTCAGATCTATGTTAGCCATGGTGCCCAAAATTAAATCCGTTGAAACTTCTGAAAATCCTTTTCTACCCCTTCCCATCGACATGGATTGTGTTCCCCTGGCTGAAAAAGACTACAAAATTACAGAGCCGAAGTGTGAATTCGATTTTTTCAAATTACACTTCTGGCTAAAAGACATTTTCTTAGATCAAAGTGATGAAATTAGACTCTGGGAGTCAAATTTTCCCTTATACATGTTTCCCCAGACCTTTCGTTTCCCGAAATTTGCCCTTAAGTGTCAAGCTCATTATCTCCCTGACTAAAGGGCCATCATATCTTCATCTAGTGAAACCCTATTCACTATTAACCCTGAATCAATAAAATAGATGTTACAGATCCCCATAATTGACTATGCCAACTCGTTCTCCATCGAAATCCTAAATGATCTCTATCATAAACCCTCCTCCCCCCAAAGATCCCAAATCTTCAAAATCTTTCTACCAGAAGATGCTTAGTTGCCTCAGAAAAACCCTCCCTATCTGTCTTCCATTTTCTCAGTCAGGGAAAATAAAATTCTTTCCACCCTCTACTACTTTCTAGGATATTTTTCTGATGAATGGGTAGATGAACCTATCCTAGCTTTTCTGTTCATTTTCTCCACAGAAGAGAAAGCTATAGTCCAGTTTTATTTCAGTCAGTTTCTGGCTGACAACATACATGAGCAGTTTTTCAAATTCTCAATAGAAGGAATGTTCAGGTATTCCTGAGTGCTGGTATACCTATTCCTTTTCTTCCAGTCACACATATTCTCATGTTCTCTCCAGAAATTGGATCAAGAAGGAAATCCTCAATCAGTGACTTCATGGACCTCACTAGTGAGGAAAAATCCCACTGAGTTCAGCTTTAGAGATTTCATTGATCAGTTTTATCATCCATTGGTGTGCATGCTCAGCATCAGAATGGAACCAAGAAATAATGAAGAAGTTCAGAGAATTCTTCACCTCACTGAATTGGACAAAAGAAGGGATTGGTATCTTTACCAGAACCATACTGATATCAGAGTATATGGATGTGAATTTCCACCATACATACTGCCAAAATATCTCCCTGTCAGGATATTTGCATTGGAATATATCAGGCAGATGATAAACTCTGATGACATCCATTTTTTATCAGTTAAGAAGAAACAACAACTCATAATCAAAAGCCAAATTGGTTCTTTCATATGCAACAAAATAGCTGCAGGAGAAGAGGCTGACAACCTATTGAAACAGATGAACTTCAGTCTGAGCTCCACATGGAATTATGACCCATCTGGTATCATATCAGAAATCAAGGTCAAACAAAAGAACACTCCTTATGCACATGTACATAAGCCTGAAGTAGAAAAGTATATGAATCAGACAGATTAGCAAGAAAATACATTGCTGGAAATAGAAGAACAACCTCCCCCTGTCAATATTTCACATACCATCACTCCTCAAGTACAAACAAAAAAGAGAGTCAGGAAAGAGGTTTCACCTTCAGTCACAGAGATGTCAGCTGAAGATTTTCAAGTTTACAGGAAGAGGACTAAAACTAGTCACACAACAGACATGCTTAAAGAAGGAGAAACACAGTTCACCATAGTCATGGAGGGACCACATTCCTCAACATTCTCAGGCAGTTATCACATAGTGTCGACATCTTCATCCAAAAAAAAACAGAGACTACTCTGTCAGTCGAGTCCTCTCATGAGCCATAAGGGTCAAATATCTTTGACAAATACAAACAAATAAAGAAGAGGAATGAACTCCTAAATAGTAGTACATATGCCTAGTTTTGGAAGGAGACCTCTACTTCCCAACATAGATTACTATCAACATTTGACACATAGAAGGGAAGAATTCAAATGGCATTCCTACAAGCACAATTACATCATCCCAAGACAATTGTCGACTACAAGAAAACTTCCTTTGAGTTTGGTGTGAAGGAGGTCCATCCAGTCGAACAAATGGATATGCACAGGCCAACAGGGGAGATGATTTTCTCCACCTTGATAAACACATCATTGATTGCTTCAAAGTTGCAGGTGTCTCTGAATAATATCCAATCTCAATTGAAGCTGGAAAAGATATCCTCTTTGGCCAAAGACAGTAAGATCAAATCCCTAGAAGAGTTAGTGTTAACGATTGGATATGATCCATCAAATTTCAAGGCAGCTGAAGAATTGCTGAAGAAGAAAAATGCTGATATAGCCTCCTTGAGAAAGCCACTGAAACTTCCAGCCACTGAGGATTCACAAGAAAAGGAGATGGCTGAAAGTGAAGGCCACAAAGAGGATATGCTGAAGTTGATCATGGAGCAGAGTGCAAAAATAAAAGATATGGAGGCTGAGTTAGACAAATTGATCAAAGAGAAAGAACAAAGTGTGCAGATGGTTGTTATTCCACTGGATGTAGTTCCTCTCACATGAATTAGTACAACAGTAGCTACAACAATAGATATTCCATCAACTTTCCCAGTGAAAGTTCCAGATGATTCTGAGAAGCTGGTGAAGTCTATGGAAGACATTTCCCTTCAAGGGGAAGAAATCAGAAAGTTACAAGAAGAGGTAAAAAGCCTCCAAGACCTGAATTCCATGTTCTAGTCCAACTATCATGTAGAAATGCATAAATCTCAAAGCCTCAGTCAATAACTACAGAAGTTGTAGAAGGAGACTGTCATGGCCAAGACATTATCTGAGGCCAAGGAAAAAATCTGGATGGATATTAACAAATCTATGACAGATATATGGCCATTCATACAAATTATTTTTGAACAACATGAATTGGTATAGAAGGACAGAGAAGCAATTGAAAAAATTAGGGAAGAGCTAGGAGAAAAACCTACAGAGGCCACTGAGCTTATCAGGTTCCTAAACTCCAAAAACAAGCAGGAGTTGGAAGCATTGGAGATTGAAGATAGAACAAAGACCATCCTTGAGCTCAAGAAGGTCTTGACGAGGAAAGGATTGATGTTGCAATTGGAGGAGAAGGATTAGGTAATGGACATTGGAGTGCATAGATTTTTTAGCAAGACTGAAGTACTACACAAGATGGGCCTCCCTAGATTTCTAGTAATAAATGACAAGCTCATCACTGTGTCATATTACAAGCAGAAGATCAGTACAGTGGCAAAGGATGGTTCCAAATTTGCAGCTATACAAGGAAGCATCACTAGCAAGGCTTTCCTAGAAACATTACAGTTGGACCTAAGCATCAAACATGAGATAAAACACATTTTCATCACAAAGCCCACTTTTTCCAAGTATACTGAGATGGACGAGATATACAGAAAGTTACTCAAGGTTGCCATCCCTAGTAAAAAGAGATGGAAATATTTGTGTTCTTTACTTGAGTAAAATTGATGTGGAGTTTTGAGTCAGAATGGACCAAACAATCAATTCAAAGGTTATGAGTCATCAATTGCTTCCACAAAATCAACACCAAGGATCTGAATAGATCAACAACATTCCTATATTTTGTAATTTGAGATCTATTTAGTTAGATTTTTTCTCCATAATATCCTGGTCATTTATGATAGGATCAGATGTAAACTATTGTATAAATACTTCTTCCTTCGAAGTATTGAGGGTTGATTTTTGCACCCAAGGAGCTATTGTGTAATCTTTTCAAAAGGATTGATCAGTAATAAAATAGGCCAAATTTACAGGATTCCGGTGTCAAATTGTTGGTGATGTTTCTCTTTATCTGTTAAATGTTTTTCTATTCTCTATGATCACTTATGCATTTCAGATTCTAATCATTAAAAGGAAGTCAATAGAACAAAATTTATCTTGCGTACTATGTCTCTAGTATTTTAATGGTCTATATGTTTTTCATTTGATATTAAGTAAGGTAATTCTTAACTTCTCCTTTGCTTGGTAGTTTTTCTCATCTTTTATGTCTTATCCATCTCATTTAATATTAATAGATCCAACAATTTTACTACCTTTCCCTGTGAAGAAAACATCATAAAAGATGAATTTGATTCTGATATTTAATACAAACCCCATAGCACAATGAAAATTTGATGCATTCCTTCAACCAACTTTTACAAACAAACAAACAAATTCAGACTATTATAACTAGTCTAATATATAAAAACTTAAACAAATCTAAATCATACAGAGAGATCCCTCTCTGAAACTAGCAGGGATAGATCCCAGTTTCAAAAGTGGTTTTGATAGTTACATCTGTCAATTTCTTCTACCCTTGACAAACTCTAGGAATTACAGAGTGCTAACAATGTTCTTCCTTCGTTATCTATTGTGTTAGAAGGCAAGTGGTTACTGTTGAGGTTGAGGTGTTTGATGCACCTCTCGATTACAACCTTTTACTTGGCCGTAGTTGGATTGATTCTATGCACACAATTGTTTCTACTCTTTTCCGTGTGATACGTTTCCCTCACCAAGGTAAATTTTTTATCGTAGATCAACTCGCCTTCTTTAGTTCTAATTCATGCACTAGTAACGTTCCATTTATAGAAAAAACACCTCTTGGTTATGAGAATGGTGGTGTGGGTCTTTTAAAGGATTCATCGTTAATGGGTACTTTCCCCATTCCACCGCCCGATGTTCCTCCTCCTTTTTTCGCTTTGATTAACATGATTTCTACCACTGTTGGTGAAACCTCTAAGTCTTATGACCCTTGGTAATACCTAGCTTGGACGTCTATCTTCATTATGGATATTAGATGCCTTTAAGTCTGGTAGAATTGGCTTATCAGGCTATTCAATCGACAACTCCTTCTCCTCATTCTCTCTTAGATACATCTTTTGATCCATTCCACATAGTATTTCACACCGATGAAATGATCATTCCAGTTATGTCCATGGAAGACACCCCATGGGATGATGGGCATTATCGTTCTATCCTCTTCCTGGAACCCGAGACTATCAAGAGTTATCAATGAATTTCGAATCCATCTACTGTCATTACTATTCCCCCTATTCCTGAACCAACACACGATGTTTTGTATGAAGGGAACTTTGGAAATATTTCACCCACCATCCCTCTAGATATTTCGATTAAGCCTCAAATAGTGGAAATTGTTCATATCGGTACCTCATTTTCTCCTGATGAGATCTGAATTTGCAAGGCTCTTTTCCAGGAATTTCGTGACATTTTTGCATGGATTTACGAAGAGATGCTTGGAATTGATCCAGATATTGTTGTACATGAAATTAAGACATAACCAGATGCTAAATCCATTCGAAAAAGACTTCTCCCTGTTCATCCATGAAAAATCTATTGCTATTAAACTCGAAGTTGAAAAACTTCTTAAAGTCGATTTTGTCTACCCTGTAGCATTTATTGATTGGGTGTCCAATCTTGTTCCGGTTAGAAAGAAACAAAGCATGATATGTGTTTGTGTTGATTATAGGGATATCAACAAGGCTTGTCCCAAAGATAATTATCCAACCCCTTTCATCGACCAGATTGTTGACGATTGTGCCAGGAGTGAAATCTTCTCTTTGATGGATAGATTATCCAGCTATAATCAAATCAATATTTTACCTATGGATCAACATAAAACTACTTTTATTTTCCCTTAGGGTACCTTTGCATACTGTAAACTCCCTTTTGGTCTAAAAAATGTTGGTGTAACTTTTCAACGTGCGATGTCTTATGATTTTCATGATATTAAGCACATTGTACAACCTTACCTAGATGACTTATCGACGCATTCCCTACATTGCCAAGATCAGTCGACACACTTACAAGCCATTTTACTACACTTTCTATATTATCGCATACGATTGAATCCACAAAAATGCATTTTTTCTGTGGAGTCTGGACGACTTCTTGGTTTTATCGTTTCTACACATGGGATTAGGGTGGATCCTTTGAAGGTTGAAGATATTCTCAATTTTCCTCCTCCTTCTACCTTATGCCAACTCCAAAGTTTTCAAGGGAAGGAAAACATTTTACGTCGATTCATTCCCAATTATGCCAAACTAACTAAAGGTTTTACTCGACTTCTTAAGAAGGGTCATGATTTTGTATGGACGATTCTGCCAACAAAGCCTTTGAATCTTTGAAACTTTCCTTAGCCTGTACACCAATTTTATTTCCCCCCGATTATAGTCGAGATTATTTCTTATACTTGGATACTTTGGACTCTACCATAGCCATGGTTCTAGTCCAAGAGGATGATTCGCATGATTCGCATGTTATTTACTATTTGAGTCGGAGTCTCACGACCACCGAAAATAAATATATGCATGTGGAAAAATTGGCCTTGGCAGTTGTTCAACATTTTCATCATTATATCTTATTACGCAAAACCACCATAATTTTCGATTGCAAACCTATGCAACATATCTTTACATGAAAATTGCTGGGGGGAAAATACTCCAAATGGATAGTGACTCTCCAGGAGTTTGATTTGGAGTTTGAGCGAGCCAAGTCAAAGAAATCTTTGGTTTTTTACGAATTGATATGTGACCTTCCCTCCACCGAGATAGAAACTGTGGAAGAGGATTATTTTCCTGATGAGTCTCTCTTTCTGATCAGTTCATACGACATATGGTATGGAGACATTATCATCTATCTTCAAACCCAAAATTTATGGCCCGATCTTTCTCGTGTAGATCATTGTTGCATTCGGTATCAAGCCCATCAATACATTACCCTCAGTGATACCCTTTACCATCTGGTATTGATTTCGTATTTCGACGATGTCTAACCTATGATGAAGCTGAGAAAGATTTAAATGACTGCCATTCCATAGCATGTGGCAGTCATATGTCTAGGTATGCCAATGCCCAAAATATCTTACGAGTTGGTTACTTCTTGCCTTTGTTGTTTAGGGATTGCATTATTGTCATTCATAAATGCCACATTTTTCAAACGTATAACAATAAGATTCGATCACATCCTGCTCCTCTTTATCCTGTAGTTTCTGTTGGTCCATTCTCTAAATGGGGCATTGACTTCATGACATGTAACCCTCACTCGGTTAGGGGGCATGGATACATTATCGTAGTTGTGGATTGTTTCACTAAATGGGCCGAGGCAATGCCTACATTTGATAATACCGAGAAAATTGCATAATTTTTCATATTCAATCATATCGTCACTAGGTTTGGTGTCCCTCAAGCCATCATCACCAAACATGGTAGCCACTTTCACAATTTCATGATGTCTGAAATTACCGATAAGTTGGATATTCGACATGAAATCTCAACCCCTTACTATCCACGACCAATGGCTAGGTTGAAGCAAACAACAAAGTTCTAACTACTATGCTTTGATGGATGGTAGGAATTCACAAGTCAATCTGGCACACAATGCTCTTTTCAACATTATGGGCCTATTATATGTTTGTTAAATATGCCACAGGGTTTACACCTTTCCAATTAGTATATGGTATTGAAGTTATTCTGTCGATTGAATGTGAAATCCCATCTTTGAAACTAGTTGTCGAACTTCTCCCTAACACCTCAACCAAGGAAGAACGTCTCTTGTATTTGATGCAATTAGATGAGACTTGTCGTGATGCTACTTAGTCATAGAAACTCAGAAGAAGCATGTCAAAGCTGAATATGACAAGCATGTCAAACAACATGTTATTTCTGAGGGTGATTTAGTTCTCCTTTACATACAAGATTGTGACTTATTAGGGGCCGGTAAATTCGAGCCCATGTGGCGTGGCCCTTATATCGTTAAATGAGTTTTGGAAAAAGGGGATTATGAGCTGGTGCATTATGATGGAATTCCTTTGGGTGGACCCAGAAATGGGCTTTACTTGAAGAAGTACTATGCTTAAAATATTTTTGCATGAGTGCTTTGTATTTAGTGTATCATACTCTAGTGTGTGTTTTTTTCGTTTCTTGTTCTACCTTTAAGATGCTTACCTTGCCTTATGCTTGGTTTCCATATGTCAGCATCCTCACTACCCTATTTTGGATTTGCTGATGGTGCTAGTTGCAGTAATGAAAACCTAGCATTTTTTGCATGGGAAATCTATGCGCCTACGCATGAGTTCATCATTCTACACGGTGTTTTCCTTGGTCGTGCAACTAATAATATCGCAGAATACAATGCAGTTATCAAGTTATTAACTGATGCCATTTCATTTGGAATCCGTCATCTTATTGTACATCTTGATTTGAAACTAGTGGTGCTACAATTGAGTAATGTTTATTCCCTCCGAAGTCCTACATTGTTATAGGTATACTTAAGAATTCGCCTCTCGAAAACACATTTTGATTATATTGAATATCAAAATATTCCTAGATGTCTAAACAGATTAATGGATGCATTGTCTAATTATGTTTTAGATAAACATTTGCGCCATTTATAAATCCAAAAACACATTTAAAAAACAAGTAAGTTGGTAGGAAATTTATATTATAACGTCAAAAGTTACAAAAAAGTGTTTGTCCTGAGAACAAAATGTCAAAATGGTGAAGCTCATGGCTTCATATACATAAGCATCAAGGATGTTTCTCGCTATAACAAGTGACTTTCCGTGCCACTTTATGGAGCATTCGACTAATGGATGTTGATACGCCAATTGTATGGCATTGGTAGCACCGAGGTAACTTATCCATAGTGATGTCAGGGATGTTCATGGTCAATCCCTCAAGGTTTTGTTCGACCTTGTTGAGATCCTCAGCAACCACCCCTCGACCCACCACTACGCCTATCTCTCCACGTTTCTGAATAGGATATGATCCTGGAGGCCGGAAAGGCGCCACATCCACATTGTTGAGACCATTTGATTAGGCTTAGATAAATAACAAAAACATTTTATAATTAAAATACCAAAAACAACATATAATGAAAAAATTATTCTTACCTATCTCTCCCCACTGAGAACCCTGAGGTAATGCCAAGTCTGGGTCTCCACATAAGTCAGTTCTGGCATATGCATAATCCTCAACCATAACAAGTTGATCCCTCAGCCACTAGAAGAAAGCTTTGTCATATGTAACGATTGGAACTCCTCCATGACGAGCCATCAAATATACCCATCTTTTCATTTGAGGATCTTGTGGAGCATGTATTCCTCATTCCACATGTTGTAGGAGTAAAATGGGGATCTTCTCTAGGAAGAAGGATACCAAAATAGATCCGTACCCTAATTGTTTCAATCGACCATTCCTAGACTTTGTCAATTGTTTCTTCATGTTTTTTAGAAGACCCTCGCACCAATTCAAAACCTGGGGCTTCATACACTCTATACCATACTAAAAATGGATTTGTAAATCCATGTGAGGAGATGCACTCCCTGTCATCTGAGTGATAGTGTAGAGGATAATTCTCAAAGGAAAATCTTGAACATCCTTTATGGAAACTTCTCCACTATTCTTCTCTATACCTAGTATGCAGTGATGTGCCACATAATAGTCCATGGGTTCACCACCACCTCTGCTTCCCGATAGTGACACCTGAGAGCCTCGATAAGATAACCCAGTCAATAAGTAAATGTCATCAATATCTAAGGCAAGTGTATGCACACCCACATGAAAGGCTTGTTCATTAACATCCCACATGTGGGCTAGGTACTCCAATAGCCTCAATTGGGCTCTCATGCCCTGAAATTTGACAAATTTGAGCAAACCACACTCCCAGAGTGCCATGACAGTTCCTAGGTCATTCCTGGCAAAGTAATATTCTTCCTCATGCTCACATACCCTCCACTCGAGCATAATGACTGATGAAAAGCTGCCAAACAACATTAAAGGATGATTAGGTTCATCAAAATTCAAAAGGTAGAAGTTTTCCTAACTCTATCTCTCTTTTCAAATTTTGAGTTGTGGTCGTCGCATGGGCTATCTTTTCCACAGTGAGACATCATCACACCCTAGTTGTGGAACGCCTGCGGCGATTTGGGATCATGCAGTTCACGATGGGGTGGGTCTGCGATGATATCAAAGCGCAATAACACCTAAAAATTGCCCATAACTCAAAATTGAACCATTAAAAATGAAAAATTCAACCATGAAAAGAGAGAGGGGAAGAAGAATACCTTCTTGACGGAAGCATCTCAAGAAATCGTCCACCAGGTGCTCCAGAATCATCACTTGAAATTCAGAGGAAAAAGGGGGTTTTTTGGCACTGGTTGGGTGAAAATGAAAATGAAATGGTAAATGAACTATTTTGACCTATTTTATTCACTTTTTACCATTTTAATTTCAAATTAAATTAATTTTTAAATATTTTTACCTATGCCCTAAACCTAATGAACTTTGCAAAGTGTCTCTATTGCAGGTTGAGAGATCTCAGGATCAGAATTTTGATATGGATCCTTCCTTTTTGGTCGCTTTTGAGTGTTTTTCTTATGTACATATACTTTAGGATTTTTTAGGAAAAACTTTGAGCATGGTCTTAATTCTTTCTCACGCTCGTGAAACTATGAGAACGTAATCGAGTAACCTTTTATCACTTTTTCAGACTCGTCATGGTTATATGAAAAACGAACCCTATGGAGTCTCCTTTAAGGTCTTTTCAAGCTCCTAAACATGAAAAGATAGCTAAGCGACCTTGTTCTTTTCATGCTCATAAAAGTATTTGAAGAAAACGTCTGATGAGCAGTAGACTATCTATTTTTTGGTCTCGTCGGACTAACTTACAAAAAAAGGACATTTTGGAGTTTTGTTTAAGTGTTTTTCAAACTCTCTAAACATGAAAAACCCCTGATTTTTCTTTCTTTAGACTCGTAAAAAAAAAATTGAAAGGCCCATGTGGGACTGAACCACTCCTTCCTAGGGTTCGTTAAAAATACTCAGAGGGACTCATCTAAAGGATGAACTTACATTACAATCATATGTTATCTTCCTCAAGCTTGCATAAAAATAAAGAGGTACTCGCCAGAAATAGTGGGGGAAAATTGGGAAAAAAATGTATATCTGTATTTGTGTTAGTGGCAGTAAGTCGCTCTTGAACATGACACCCCTCTTCATCATTGTATCCGGGTTGGGAAATCCATTTGTCTCTCATTTGACCATCCACAAGTCCATATGTTGGGTCCTCTTTGAGTCAATGCTGCCAAGAAAATTATCGTGTCGTTCATATGTTCAAGAGAAGTCCAACCTAAACAAGCCTTCTATTGAGTCGACCATCTGCAGTATTTAAAATCCTACCATGGTGGCCTTCCCTGAGTCAGTTCTGAATCACTTCATACTATGATCTACTTCAAGTATGTTGCATATTTCATTTCCATTGATGGGGGATACATTAAGGCCCCCCTATGAAGATTTTTTTCCTGTCGAATTCAACTCATTATCCAATAACTAGACTTAGAAATCATTTAGTACCTTGGAACCTGCATGCCTCAATTACAGGTTTTCTCGCTTTCAATAGTGGGTTCACATCATTGACCCCTGATTGGAAGATTGCATTGAGTGTTCGAATTCAACTCATTTTTTCACATTCATTGGATTGTACTAGAGTACTTTGGGAGTCGTTGACATCAATGGTGATTTTCCTTGCACTTGTTAACAATATTCATTAATGACCAGTAATCAAGTGGTTTCTACCATGTTCGACTTCGACACCTGTAATCACATGGCTATATTCGTACTTCAGAATGATGGAAATGAAGACCCTGGATCTCACCATATCATTCCAGGTTGCGATGGAGTATTGATAAGTCCTTATTTGCACATAGATCCACTGTGTATGTCTCGTGGCTATATCCAAATTTGAATTCTTAGAGCATAGATCCACCATGTATGTCTCGTTGTTAAGCTGAATTATGATGACATGGATCCAAAATGTATGTTTGGTAGCCATAACTCACTTGACACTTATGATTAGAGTCACTTGTATTCAAAATATGGGAATGCCTACCTCAAAAAATGGTATATTATCATGTAGATGCTTGATTGTTTGCAGGTTCCCGATCGATGTGCTCCTTGTTTTCAACACACACATTCTACAAAGTATTTCATTTATCACAAGTTCTAACTTCATACTTTGGGGGGCATTCTGTTACAGATTATTTTGGTCACCCTTGTGATCAACTGACGATATGTGCATAACTCAATTCTTTGTTCCCTGAAGATACTAAAATGAGACTTTCTCCATGAAGAAGTGAATCATCTTTCTTTTCTTAAAAACCATATCAAAGGAGATCGTCACACCCTACAAAATGCTAGGGGTGCAACGATACTTTATTGTCGTATGTTGCACCAAAAATGGATTGTGACATCGCCGCAGGATGCTTGTGCATAGGGTGTGACGATGCTCAAACAAGAATAAAAGGTGAAATTCACAAAAGTTCTAGAAGG
Organism: Picea mariana; assembly: GCA_032191745.1. Lineage (NCBI taxonomy): Eukaryota > Viridiplantae > Streptophyta > Pinopsida > Pinales > Pinaceae > Picea > Picea mariana. The sequence continues at coordinate 115,264 of JASDQU010790113.1, read as the reverse complement.
GAATCTTCTAGAAGATGAGGTGGCCTCCAATCGGTTTGGATATCACTCGCTTCTATGATTTAGTGGGATCATCCAAATATCCTCATCCATTCCTCTTTCACCCTATATAAAGAGGGATCTCTCATGGGAAAGGCTAGGCTTTCTTATGCATGAAGAATTCTGTTGAAGATTGTACTTGTGATAGCTTTGCTTTAGCTTTCCAAGTCAGGTTGTGAATGCTCTTCATCAAAAGCATTGGAGCAAAGGTGTGTGTGTTGAAGAAAAGGGCCATTGGAAGGGACCTTGCAAAATCAAGGCATGGGTTTTATTCTCCACTTTCATTTAATATAATGCAGTGATACATTTCTTCCCTATAAAGGTGTCTTTACTTTTATTGTATAACTCAAAGATCTTATACATAGACTTCATTGGAATATATAT
>JASDQU010790113.1:93615-104445 GCA_032191745.1 Picea mariana | reverse complement strand
GGAAGGTGTAACATTATGGTTCATTGAATAAAGGATCATAACGATTGCTATGCTTAACCTGTGTCCTTTTCCCAACCATCACATGATTTGCAGTCTGTGATTGTTTGTTATTTGGATGTCTCATTCTTTGTTGCGGCATATATATATTCCTTGAGTGTTTTGATTGCTCATATCTAAATCTTAAAGAATAGTTTACAACTTTGTGACCAAAGTTAGAACAAAAAAAAAAACAATATCCATAGAAAAATCCTTTGTACCTGGAAAATGGATGTCTTCTTTGAGGAGGTCTATTTCTTCCATGATGATGATTTCTTTGTTCTATAGATTCAGTTCTGGTACTTTTTCTTTCAGTCTTCCTTGGTGGCTGATTATCTTCCTCGGTTTCTCCATATTTGTTGTTGTCAATGAATGTATATTTGACAAACTTGATGGATTCTTTGTTGCTTGGTTGACTAAAACTTGATCCTTCTTCATAACCCAAACCAGTTTTCAAATTTGGATTCCTTTGCTAGTTCAGAATGGTGGTTAATCCTTCTGAGGCTTTAATGCTTGGAAGATTTTGGAGATACAATGCTTTGAACTTCTCCATCTCTTTTCTAGTGTTTACTACCTCTTCTTCCAAGGCTTCACATCTTGCCTTCTTCTCTGATAACTGTTGTTTCATAATGTCCTTTATTTTCTTTGCCTCTTCTAATTCCACTTTTAGCAGGGCAAAGTCCTCATTAGGTTTTTTACTATGTTTCTCGAACTGTATTGACAATTTTTTTTTCTTTCTCTTCTTAAATATGAGTCTATCAATTTCTTTTAGGGCACTGATCAGTTCTCCTTACAAGTAAACCACAACTTCTTCATCATTAGCATCACTTCCCGTTATTTCATTATTATAATCCTCTTTGGACATAAGCATAAAATCATTAACCTTATCTTCACAATCAGAATCACTATCCGTGTCTTGTGCAGAGTCATCATTGTTTACACATAAACTTTTCTTTTTACCAAATCTCTTGGATTTATACTTCTCTTCACCTTCAACGTCCTGGTCCTTCTTCTTGTGTGTACATTTAGATGCAAACTGACCTATCTTTCCACAGTTAAAAAATTGAAGGGAAACTTGCCTTGGTACTTGCCTGATCCTTTCTTTAGTCTTCTCACAAATTTTTCTTCAATTTCACCAGGCTCAGAATCCTCATTCTTATCTGCTTTAAATGATGCTTCTCTAGAGGTGGGTTTATCTTTAACTATCCGCATTTCATATGCAGTCAATGTTCCTAGACATTGATCAAAAGATGAAGCTTTTAGATCATTAAGTTCCTCTATAGCAGATACCTTTGGGTTGAACCTATCTAGTAGAGATCTCAAAATTTTCTGAACTAAAGAGGCTTCCTCAATTTTTTCACCAAGTGATTTCATTGCATTTACTAGTTCTTCAACTCTCAAAAAGTACTTTCCAATAGTTTCATCTTATTTCATCTGTAGCTGTTCAAACTATACTCTGTAGGTTTGAAGCTTGAAATCCTTTACCTTCATAACTATTAATGAGTTTGTCCCACATGTCTTTGGCAGTTTCTAAATGCATAACTTTTACAAAATTTGCTTCTGCAGGCCCTCTCAAAATGGCATTCATAGCCTTAGCGTTGAAGTTGAATTATAGCTTGTCATGCTTATTAGCTAGTACAAATGGCTTTACATAACCAATCTCTACCACATCCCAGACATATGCACCTAAATCCATTATGTAGGTTCTCATCCTAACATTCCAGAAGGCAAAGTTTGTTCCATTGAATAGAGGGGCCTTGTTGGTTGAAGTTCCTTCACGACTAGTCATGTTTAAGCTCTAGGATCTACCCTTAGATAAAAGGGGCCGACTCTAATACCAATTGTTGGAAAACTGAGAGGGGGGGGGTGAATCAGTTGTTACTGTTCTTAAAAAATTATGCCTCTTTAAACTCTTTACAAAACACTCAATGACGATCACAATAATGTAGACATGTAAACAATAGAATATTCAACATCAATCACACATATGAAATATACAGAGACAGATATTTCCTGAGGAAACCCATAAAGGGAAAAACCTCTTCTTCTTGATATGATAAGTAATCTTTATTTTCTATGCATTATCATTCTTATGAGATCCAACTCCTCTTGAGGCTACAACCTCTTTTTTACAAGCAACAACTTGTTGAGAGCACCAACTCTTTGGTTTCTCTAGCACCCACTAGAAGGAAGCACCAACTCCCTGAGTGTTCTAGCACCAACTGGATGGAAGCACCAACTTCCAAAGTGTTCCAGCACCAACTGGATGGAAGCTCCAACTTCCAGTCACTTAGGCACCAACCTTTATAATAGAGAGCAATAGTTCTCCCTTGCACCACCCTACCACCCTGTTTCTTCTAGATACTACTAGATGGAAGCTACGACTCCCTGTGTTCAAGCACCCACTTGAAACTTTAAGGACAACAGTCCTACCTAGCACCTCCCTACCACCGAAATATAAATCTTTTCTTTTTATAAATTTATCAAAATGATACAATATTTATCAATGGCTTATCAGTCTCATCATTGTTCTGCTACACTGCTCTGCTCTGCCTGCATCAGTGCCTTCCTGCACACATCCCTTGTGCTTTTTGTTCTTCTCTCAGAGATGAATTTCTGTTCCTTTCTTCTTCTGTGCTTTATGCTCTGTTTCTTCTTTCCATTCTATGCACCCCACCTCTTCTGTGCGCTTCAACTCCTGCACACATCATGCTTCGACTCGCATGAATCACACTCAACAACCCCACCAATCTATTATTTGTTCTGCATTTTTATATTCTCTGTGCACCAACTGCATCCTCTCAACCATACCTCTGCATTCTCTTCCCATTACTACATAGCTAACTCACAGTCCACACACACTTCTCTTTTCTGCATATATTTGTCACGTAGAGTCCTCTGCCTGATCATCATTCAGCTCATCATCTTCTTTGGCGGTTATACTAAGTTTGTTCGTCATCAGTGGCTTGTCCTGATATTCTCCGCCTTCTCTGGAAGTGCGACTCATCATATTCTCGGTCACATTTGAGCTTATCTTGTCTGTTACAGTTACAGTCTTCGATGATTTTTCCATCTTTAAATTGTCTCTATGATGAGTCTTCATTCCATTGGCAGTTACCTCGAGACTCTTCAGCTTCTCTGGCGATCACCCTCCAGCTCCTCTATTTCTTTGGCCGATACAATCATTTCATTCTGGCAGTTACAACAAGTCAATTATGGCTTATTTGGTTTCTAAGCCCCTTCCTTCATGTGACCACCGACGGTGACCAAACGCCTATTCAAAAGGTGCTTCACGATTTCACCGATATCCGTTGTAGAGCCTAGCGACGTGCTGGATCCTCCCTTAACCTTCATCAATGTGACCACCAGCCATGACCAGGGGCCAAGCAAGGGGGGTGCATCACGATTTCACATATCGCGAACTTCTGCTATGAGTTTCCTCAAAACTCCCAACTCACGAAACTCCGAAATGCTTCATATCATATCAACGGTCGAGATCTCTCCTTTTGGTCAATGGCTGCGATCAATATTTTGGAATCAGACTTCATATCATATCAATGGTCCATATCCTCGGTGATCTGATGACTCGGATTATTTCGCGACTTCGCATATCACGAGTTCCTACAACTCTCAACTTTGACTTCTCCAGCTCGCGAGTCAATGAAATGTTGATCTCTCGCCACATGTCATATGGATTCAATGACCCATATCATTTTTCAACTTCACATATCATGATTTCCTACAACTCTCACCTTTGAATTCTCCAATTTGTGAGTAAGCGAAATGTCGATCTCTCACCACATGTCCTCTGGATCAATGACTCAGATCTCATCGTGACTTCCTCTGGTTACTGGACGCTGATCTAATGGACATCGGGTATTCAAGATTGGTGATCCAATGAATGTGATGAAATCGTGAACTTGGACTTCATGAATTCTCGCTTCTCATATTTGGACTCTGATCTGACGGCTCAGATCATTCACAGTGCTCGATCCAACAGTCATTGTCACTCCTCCTCTTGAGCTTTAGCTTTCTCAAATATCTAAGCGTCAAAGGTCACGACCTTTGATCATTTTGCGAGCCTTGATGTATGGGATCTCGTTTGTGTGTCTCGGAATGCTATCTCTCTTGAGCTTTGGCAATGAATTTAACCTCGACCTTGGTGCACACTTGCACTCTGTGTGAAACTTTGCGCTATCTCTTCTGAGCTTCTCGGGCTTTCTCTTCTGCGTCTTCCCAAAATACTTTTGGTGCCCGCCTGACACTTTCTGCCTGTAATCATGTGATCGTTGATGTTGTTCTTGCTGAAAACATGCCATCGTCGTTGCAGTTGTTTCCATCAATGACAAGCACATTCTTCTTGTAAACTTTCCAACAGAGGATTGATCCAGGTGGATATTGGTGGCCACTCACCTATTCCAACTGGCCCCTCTTAACAATTTTTAGTTCAACACGTTCTTATGTACTTCTTTGTATTTGTGGGTTCTACACTTCTGAGGTTGTCTAAAGCCCTACATAGCTTCCAGGAGTATATTGGTGGTTTCCCACCTAGTCCAACTAGCTTATTTTGGAATTTTTCATGTCAGTACATATTTTTGTACTTCCAAGGCCATTTTGGGGCCCTAAATAGTGTTTTTTGGCTTTCCATCGTCAAAATGTAGACAAACTCAAATTTTGTTGGTATAATGTGTAGTTCTCAAAAATACCTTTCCAACGGGCTATCATGTGCCTAAAACATAGGTTGTATGCAAAAGTTACAACCCCGGGAAGTTGAGGTACCAACTTACCCATCGAGGCCCACATAACTTTTGGCGTTTCATCTCCTAGGGTTAGGTTTCTGGATGTCTAGGGATTTGGCATTCATGAGTAATGTTAAAAAGGCCTCTAGAGCCTCATTGTAATCATCCTACTCAGACAGATGCATGTAACATCCACATCTCTTCTCATAGATAACTACCACCATTCGACCAAGTTGTTTCAGTTATGGAGTTTTACAATTTCAGCCTATTTTATTTATTCAATAGAAATTATTGTTCACTAGATATCTGTTTTTTTCTATGTACCTCTTTGTTATGGTATTCAATTTTTTATTCATTTTGTTCCCCTCATAAATCCATATCAGTGGTATCAGAGTGGTCTACTCTTCATTTGTTTTTCTTTGTGCATGTCCTCGACAATATCTGGGTACAAGAAGTTGGGACTCGAACCATTCGAGCCTTTTCAAGATCGTCCACGTTGAACTCAACCACAACTCATGGGGGATGAGAAGAAAGATGATGGAGCAAGAGATCCTTTTAAAATGTTGCTCGAGGAATCCCTTGCATGACAAAGGAACGAGATGATGGACAACTTTGCACAGATCCTTTGGTGGCTACCCAAAGGAGGCACATCTTCCTCAAGAGGCCATGCAACCCCCTTCAAGGTACAAGTAAATTTTGATATTCCATTATTTTAAGGATTGATAGATTAAGATGTTGTAGATAAATGGTTGAATCTGCTCGAAGGGTATTTTTCGGTCCACAATTTTTCCGATAGGGAAAATATTACTTTTTCACTCCTCAAGGTCGTCCCCCATGTTAAGGATTGGTGAGATACGTACTCTGAGCAAAAGGCCACAGAGGAATCTGTAATATTTTCATTCGCCCCCACTTGGGATTCTTTCAAGGATGCCATTAAAGAACAATACCACTCTGTTGGAAGCTATGAGGACCAGTACACAAGATGGACCATCACCTCAAATCAGAACATCAGGTTCCTCAGCACATTTTGGTCGAGTCTCTGGTCATTGTTGGACACCAAGTTCACTAAATACACTGCTTTCCACCCCAAAACCTTTCCAATGGGTTATCACGTGCCTAAAACGGAGGTCATATGCAAAAGTTACAACCTCGAGAAGTTGAGGTACCAACTTACCCATCGGGGCCCACATAACTTTTAGTGTTTCATCTCCTAGGGTTAGGTTTTTGGATGTCTATGGTTTTGGCATTCATGAGTAATGTTAAAAATGCCTCTAGAGCCTCATTGTAATCATTCTTCACAGAAGGATGCGTGTAGCAGCCACATCTCTTCTCAGAGATAGCTACCACCATTCGAGAAAGTTGTTTCAGTTCTTTAGTTTTATAGTTTCAACCTATTTTATGTATTCAATAGAAGTTATTGTTCACTACATATCTTTTTTTCATCTCCATACCTTTGTGTTATGGTATTCAATATGTTATTCATTTCATTCCGCTCATAAATCTAGATCAGTGGTATTAGAGCGGTCTGCTCTTCATTTGTTTTTCTTTGTGCATGTCCCCGACAAGATATGGGTGAAAGAAGCTGGGACTCGAACCGGTCAAGCCTTTGCAAGATTAGCCACACTGAACTCGACCAAAAATCATGGGATATGAGAAGAAATATGATGGAGTAGGAGATCCTTTTAAAATGTTGCTCAAGGAATCCCTTGCATGACAAAGGAATGAGATGATAGACAACTTTGCACAACTTCGTCGGAAACCCACAGGAGATGGATCTTCATCAAGAAGCCACATAACTCCCTTCAAGGTACAAGCAAATTTTGATATTTCATTATTTGAAGGACTGATAGATGCGAATGTTGTAGATAAATGGTTGAATCTACTCGAAGGGTATTTTTCGGTCCACAATTTTTTTCGATAGGGAGAAGATTACTTTTTCACTCCTCAATGTTGTCCCCCATGTTAAGGACTGGTGGGATATGTACTTTGAGCAAAGGGCCACAAAGGAATCTGTAATATTTGTGGTTTCCCCCACATGAGATTCCTTTAGGGATGTCATTAAAGAGCAATACTACCCTGTCGAAAGCTACGAGGACCAGTACACAAGATGGACCATCACCTCATATCGAGACAACAGGTTCCTCAACACATTTTGGTCGAATATATGGTCACTGTTGGACTGTTGGACACCAATCTCATGAAATCCACTTCTTTCCACCCCCAAACTAATGGCGAGAGAGAGGTTGTCAATCAGATGATTCTACACATCCTGTGCATGTACAACTCTAAGCATCCATGTACATGGGATGAGAGTCTTCCCTATGTTTAACACAACTACAACATGGCTCTCCATAGCTCCATCAACCATAGCCAATTTCAGGTGGGGTTGGGATTTCAACCCTCTGGTCCCATTGATGTTGCACTACCTCTTGCAACCACATAGGCAAAATCTTCCCATGTTCATTTTGAGGTCGACAAAGCCACCAGATTCATTGAGCGGATTCAGCACATCCACCAACAGGTCCATGAGATTTTGTAGAAATCCAATGCTAAGTACAAGAAACTCCATGATCAAAACCGGGTATCGCACCAGTTTTAGGTGGGAGACAAGGTCTAGTTACATTTGTAGAAAGAGAAACTTACATGGCCCCATCAGAAGCTTCACCCGCTTCGCTATGGGCCTTACCCTATCACCAAAGTTGTGGGTAGAAATTATTTTGAGCTCAACACTCCACCCTTCCTTGGATTGCACCCATTGTTCAATGTGAACCTCCTTTGACCATATTTTACACCATTATTGGACACCTCAGAGATCGCAGAATAGTTGGCACCAACAGAGCTCAAGCCTGACTGCATGGAAACGGAATCCACTTATCAGATAGTGGACACATAGGTCAATGGCACTTTCTAGTAGAATATCCAGCTTTATCAGGTTGTCAAGGTAGGGAAACTCCTACACCAAGGCAAGTGGCTCACCCGGGGCCAAATTCAGTAGAATTTTCCTCACCTGACTGGGGCACTCAATGCAATGGATACTGTTGCTTCCTGAGGGGGGAGGACCGATCTAGGTGGTTATTGGTGTCCACCTACCTATTCCAACTGGCTCCTTTTGACAATTTTTAGTTCAACACATTCTTCTGTACTTCATTTTAATTGTGGGTTATGCACTTCCGAGGCTGTCTGAATCCCTACACAGCTTCCAGGTGGAGATTGGTGGCTTCCCACCTAATCCAACTGGGTTAGTTTGGAAGTTTTGATGGCATAATGTGTAGTTCTCAAAAATACCTTTCCGATAGGCTATCACACACCTAAAACGGAGGTCGTATGCAAAATTTATGACCCCTAGAAGTTGAGGTACCAACTTACCCATTGGGGCCCACATAACTTTTGGCATTTCATCTCCTAGGGTTAGGTTTTTGGATTTCTATGGTTTTAGAATTCATGAGTAATGTTAAAAAGGCATCTAGAGCCTCATTGTAATCATTCTTCTCAGACAGATGCGCATAAGAACCACATCTCTTCTTAGAGATAGCTACCACCATTCGAGCAAGTTGTTTCAATTCTGCAGTTTTACAGTTTCATCCTATTTTATTTATTCAATAGAAGTTATTGTTCACTAGATATATGTTGTTGTTCTCCATACCTTTGTGTTATGGTATTCACTCTGTTATTCATTTTTTTCCGCTCATAAATCCGTATCATGAAATATTACAGTTTGGCATGGCCGATATTGAAGACAATCCCAACATTACCTCGAATTGCCTTGCAACAATAAGATTGAGGATGCGAGTTTGGTAATTTTAGTCCACATTGAAGCACAAGAGATATGTATCGAAAGGTGAGATGGAGAAATTGAAGTTGAGGATGTTGAGTTGGAGTGGTTACTCGATACATACTTTCCCTCTGACCAATATATGGCCTATTTGCAGAGCATCACATCGCAACACAAAAGATAGCATGGTGGATAGAGCAACAATTGTCAAGAAGTCAAATCAATGGATATTGAAGGGTTAAGATGTCAAACGAGTTGTCCATACCCATTTATCTTCTTCAAGTTTTTGACCTTTAAACCATCAAAGGAGCCCATACAGTCGATACATAGAACTATTTCAATTAATTGACATCATCACATATTTTGTTATTGCAAGAGATACCCATTGTTGTTGTAGAAATTGACTGGATTTTTACAAAAGTTCATGTATAGATCCAACTATGAGAATCTATTAAGAATGTTGGAATTATGAGAAGTAAATAGTTATATTGACTCTCAAATAGGTCGCATAAATAAAAACACAGTGCTTTCTTGACAGAAATCCTCATGTCAATTCAGGGGAGTTGTATCCTTCACATATCTTGATACGGATTTTGTGAGCAGAACAAAATGAATACAAATGATTAAAATATTCTTAACACAAAATAAGAGAGATATTGTAAAATCGGTTTTCTATACAATAAGGAAATAAGCTAAAACTGTAAAATGCAACGGAAAACAAGTTTGCTGGAATGGTGGCGGCTTATCTCTGGGAAGAGATGTGATGGTTGCACTCATTCGCAAGAAGATGATTATAATGAGGATTTGAAGGCCTTTTTACAATAAACAGGAATGTCAAAAACCATATACATCCAAAAACCTAACCCTAGGATATGAGGCGCCAAAAGTCATGTGGGCCTTGTTTGGGTAAGTTGGTACATCAACTTCCCGGGGTAGTAACTTTTGCATACGATCTTCGTTTTAGGCGCACGATAGCCCGTTGGAAAGGTATCGTCGAGGAGATTCATTTTGGGGGCTCAATTAGAGACTTCAAATATCGTTGAGAATTTTTATCCCAAAAAACATTCATTTAGGCCCTCAAAATGGCCATAGAAGTTAAAAACTGCTAAAAATAGTAAATTGCCAAAATTGCCTGAAAACTGTTTTGAGCGAGTTGGAAAAGGTGGGTGGCCACTGATATCCACCTAGATCATATTCTGTCATCCTATTTTGTAATGATAAACTAAGGAATTATTTGTGCACTGTATGTCACATTGATCAAGTGAATCTTGGTGATATTGTGGTTATAACTTATGTTGGTCAAGAAAAGGAAACCATGGAATTAAGTTAATCCACCAAAGGAATTTCGATTGATTTCATGCGATGGAGCGTTCTGAGAGTGACAATAGTAATGGGCCACCCCATTTATTTACCAAGACATGAAGAGTCACAGAAGGAAATGAACTACAATATCGAAAAACAAACTTCTCATTAGTGGATCCATGGAAATGACAACATATTTTTTTATTTTATTTTGGTAAGAATATCCTACATGTTGATTATTGAGTGCCTTTATATATGGTGTATGCATGGAGGTAAAAAATTGAATTTGAAGGTGAAATGAAAGTAATTTTTGGTGAAGTCGTGATATAAAGTTACATTMTTTTTAAGTCATAAAAGTTAATAAGTGTGAGTAGAAAGGTATTGGATGAGGGTTTGTAAAGGTCTTAGTCACAATTAGTAATGGTATTTTGGTTTCAAGTTAAAAGTGAATGCAATTCAAAGTCAATTCAATCATTTTTTTTATGTAAAGAGTTAAGATAAAGTTATCGTGAGAGTATGTACCAAAGCAAATTTTCTTGTTAAGTTAGTTAAAGATTGAGTCACGTTGCATGTTTAATTCCATAAGAGATCATCATGATATAATGAGAAGCTTTGAAGAAGTTATGTAAACCTTGTTGATCTCAGAAGTTGGAGGTGCATAATTAGTGTTACCCAACACCTTTATTGTTGTATTTGCAAGATGGGTGCAAGATGGGTTGTACCTGACACCATGTATTTATTGTGGTTATTCTTTGGTAAGTGAGCATGAATCATTAAGTTTTTTAAAATGGGAAAAGGAGGAAAAATAATTCAAACAAATAATCGAGAAATTTAATTACTACAATAAGAACTTAATGACGCTTTACAAGAAATAGACAGGTTACAGAAGAAAAATAATTCCATAATTGACAAAGTTGAAAATTTCAAATCACAAGATAATGAACTTTATCATGAATTTGTTAGTTTTGTTACACAATGCAT
>JASDQU010790113.1:48282-60545 GCA_032191745.1 Picea mariana | reverse complement strand
GTTTTGGAATTCATGAGTAATGTTAAAAAGACATCTAGAGCCTCATCGTAATCATTCTTCTCAGACATATGCGCATAATAGCCACATCTCTTCTCAGAGATAGCTACCACCATTCGAGCAAGTTGTTTCAGTTCTGCAGTTTTACAGTTTCATCCTATTTTATTTATTCAATAGAATTTATTGTTCACTAGATATATGTTGTTGTTCTCCAAACCTTTGTGTTATGGTATTCAATCTGTTATTCATTTTGTTTCGCTCATAAATCCGGATCATGAAATATTACAATTTGGCATGGCCGATATTGAAGATAATCCCAACATTACCTCGAATTGCCTTGCAACAATAAGATTGAGGATGCAAGTTTGGTAATTTTAGTCCACATTGAAGCACAAGAGATATGTCTCGAAAGGTGAAATGGAGAAATTGAAGTTGAGGATGCTAAGTTGGAGTGGTTACTCGATACATACTTTCCCTCTAACCAATATATGGCCTATTTGCAGAGCATCACATCGCAACACAAAAGATAGCATGGTGGATAGAGCAACAATTGTCAAGAAGTCAAATCAACAGATATTGAAGGGTTAAGATGTCAAACGGGTTGTCTATACCCATTTATCTTCTTCATTTTTTTGACCTTTAAACCATCAAAGGAGCCTATACAGTCGATACATATAATTATTTCAATTAATTGACATCATCACATATTTTGTTATTGCAAGAGATACCCATTGTTGTTGTAGAAATTCACTGGATTTTTACAAAAGTTCATCTATAGATCCAACTATGAGAATCTATTAAGAATGTTGGAATTGTGAGAAGTAAATAGTTATATTGACTCTCAAATAGGTCGCATAAATAAAAACACAGTGCTTTCTTGACAGAAATCCTCATGTCAATTCAGGTGAGTTGTATCCTTCACATATCTTGATACGGATTTTGTGAGCAGAATGAAATGAATACAAATGATTAAAATATGCTTAACACAAAATAAGAGAGATATAGTAAAATTTGTTTTCTATACAATAAGGAAATAAGCTGAAACTGTAAAATGCAACGGAAAACAAGCTTGTTGGAATGGTGGCGGCTTATCTCTGAGAAGAGATGTGACGGTTGCACTCATTCACAAGAAGATGATTAAAATGAGGCTCTGAAGACCTTTTTACAATAAACAGGAATTTCAAAAACCATATACATCCAAAAACCTAACCCTAGGATATGAAGCGCCAAAAGTCATGTGGGCCCTATTTGGGTAAGTTAGTACATCAACTTCCTGGGGTAGTAACTTTTGCATACGATCTTCGTTTTAGGCGCACGATAGCTTGTTGGAAAGGTATCGTCAAGGAGATTCATTTTGGGGGCTCAATTAGAGACTTCAAATATCATTGAGAAGTTTGATCCCGAAAAACATTCATTTAGGCCCTCAAAATGGCCACATAAGTTAAAAACTGCTAAAAATAGTAAATTGCCAAAATTGCCAGAAAACTATTTTGAGCGAGTTGGAAAAGGTGGGTGGCCACTAATATCCACCTATATCATATCCTCTCATCCTATTTTGTAATGGTAAATTAAGGAATTATTTGTGCATTGTATGTCACATTGATCAAGTGAATCTTGGTGATATTGTGGTTATAACTTATGTTGGTCAAGAAAAGGAAACCATGGAATTAAGTTAATCCACCAAAGGAATTTCGATTGATTTCACGCGATGGAGCGTTCTGAGAATGACAACAGTAATGGGCCACCCCCTTTATTTACCAAGACATGAAGAGTCACGGAAGGAAATGAACTACAATATCGAAAAACAAACTTCTCATTAGCGGATCCATGGAAATGACAACATATTTTTTATTTATTTTGGTAAGAATATCCTACAGGTTGATTATTGAGTGCCTTTATATATGGTGTATGCATGGAGGTAAAAAATTGAATTTGAAGGTGAAATGAAAGTAATTTTTGGTGAAGTCGTGATATAAAGTTACATTATTTTTAAGTCATAAAAGTTAATAAGTGTGAGTAGAAAGGTATTGGATGAGGGTTTGTAAAGGTCTTAGTCACAATTAGTAATGGTATTTTGGTTTCAAGTTAAAAGTGAATGCAATTCAAAGTCAATTCAATCATTTTTTTTTATGTAAAGAGTCAAGATAAAGTTATCGTGAGAGTATGTACCAAAGCAAATTTTCTTGTTAAGTTAGTTAAAGATTGAGTCACGTTGTATGTTTAATTCAATAAGAGATCATCACGGTATAATGAGAAGCTTTGAAGAAGTTATGTAAACCTTGTTGGTCTCAAAAGTTGGAGGTGCATAATCAGTGTTACCCAACACCTTTATTGTTGTATTTGCAAGATGGGTGCAAGATCGGTTGTACCTGACACCATGTATTTATCGTGGTTATTCTTCAGTAAGCGAGCATGAATCATTAAGTTTTTTTAAATGGGAAAAGGAGGAAAAAGAATTCAAACAGATAATCGAGAAATTTAATTACTACAATAAGAACTTAATGATGCTTTGCAAGAAATAGACAGGTTACAGAAGAAAAATAATTCCATAATTGACAAAGTTGAAAATTTCAAATCACAAGATAATGAACTTTATCATGAATTTGTTAGTTTTGTTACACAATGCATTGATGCATTTGAAGAAAAGTTGAAATCACTAGATCAATTTGTAAATGATATTCAATATCAAAAGGAAAAATTGATAGAATCATTGCAACAAGAGTTATTGGCAAAGAAAAATGTGTTGTTAGCACTCGAAAGTGAAGTAAAATACTTAAAACAAGAGAAAGTAAAGTGTTATGCAATTTGTGATACAAGTGGTCTGATTAATAAAATTGATAGTTCTTGTGATATTGTTTTTTGGTTGATGATAATAATGTTGATGTGCAAATGTCTCTCTCTTGTTCTGAGGCTCCAAACGATGATGATCCAAAAGACGATCCTAATCATATTTCTAAAGAAGAATATCTTATTGAAGATATTGAAATAAGTTGCTTTGAAAAGCACACAAAGGGAATAGGTTCAAAACTTATGAATAAAATCGGTTTTGGAAGGAAACATATAGGAAAGAATGGTCAAGGTATCCAAAATCCCATGCAAATATGTGTAAGACCAAGAAAAGAAGGCCTTGGTTACAAAGGTCAAACAAGAAATGAAACTATTGAGTTTGTGAAAGAAGATACATTGACAATAGGTAAATCATCTATACAAGTAGCAACAGTAGAAACGAACTAGGAGCAGTAGCCGCAACAACAAATCAAGTGCAGAAGCAAGAAGAATGTTGTAGTCATTGTGAAAGAACAAGGCATGCAAAGGAAAAATGTTGGAACTTATATGCATGCAGTAATTGTGGTCTTACAAATCATGATCATCACTAGTGTTAGAATAGAGAAATATCAAAGCCTCACATATAGGTACAATATGGTTGGATATATGTACCTGAATGGAAGAATGAATTTTTTATGTTGAAATGATTTTATAGGGTCAAGTATTCAAATGTACAACAATATCTCTCATACAAAGTTCATGAGTTAGTTGGTCCTCCAAAAGTCAGTTAAACATGTTTAAGAAAGAGTTGTCATCTCATTGAGTCAATTGAATCATGAGTACTTTTGTACTAGTTCGTGGTAAACCAAAAACCACTTTGTAATGAAAGATGCAGGTTTGTGGTTAGTTGAAACCACTTAATGTAATGAATGGTTCATGTTAATATGAAACCACTTTGAGTTTGTAATGATTAAGGGTGAGCCAAGGAAAACCCTAGGTATGACGTAATGTCTGAAGGGTAACCCATAGAAAACCCATGGGAAAGTCAAGGGTAAGCTTAAAAAATCCTTGATATGAAGATGATGTAGTTCACATGATTGACTCAAGATCTAGAATTATCAAAGTAAGATGCAACTCATGTTCATAAAGGACAAAACCGACAACTAAAGAAAAAGATGCAGATGAAGAAGACAAAGATTATGCAAATGAAGAAGACTAAAGATGAAGACAACTCAATACATCTAGATTGAATCATAAGTATTCATTAAGGGGAGTGTGAAGGAATAATTCATTATGATGAAATTATTATCTGTGAAAGTAGACTTACTCTAGAAGTCTATGTACGATCAAAGATGAAGACAATAAGAGAAGTTAGGGATGGAGATCACATATAATATCTGAGAGATTTATGGAGATATTCATGGAGATATTGGAGATAGTTATGGATATGGTTGTACCAATTAGCTATATTGAATGACACAATCAAAACAAAAAGTTGAGAATAATTTTCTATCCCAATTGATATCCTGTCAACCAATGAAAAACTATGAAAAGAAAAATCAATGATCGTATTGTAATTATTATCATTATTACTAATAATTAGTTAAAAACGCCTCTTGAACGAGTTTTACAAATTAATATAATGTCTACCGTTAAGCCAACATTGAAATTAGTTGAGAAAGGGATCCCTTACTATTTATATAAATATAAATAATGTTAACCTACATAAATATAAATAAAGTTAACCTTACCACTAAAGTTTCAAACCTTTGTTTTTTTAATTAAATAATAATGAGTTATGAGACTGATTGCCTTTAGATTGAAATGATTTGGAGTGGCTTTCATGGAAAGCAATTTTTTGTTTTAACCTTTTTAAAAATTATTTAATAGCTTTCTATGGAGCGCTAAAGAGCTCTTGATGAGCCACGAAAACTTCAAATTTGATTCGAGATCTTGAGATTAATCATTTACAGACCACATAACTGCATCGCAATTTCATGTGGTCTGTGGGTAGACATTACTCGATTTTCCTGCTTCTCTTCACGAAAATGATAGAAAAATCAAGCTCTTTTTAACTACTCGATCAATCAAGCTTCTCTTGGGAACAAGATGCATAGGTCACTGCTTAATAAATTTTAGTAATGGAAGTATATCAAATGGAATCCAACGAGTTTGCGATAAAGTCCATAATTTTGTCCTATTCCTCTTCCATAATAAGGATAATAATTTATTGAAATAATCCATCTATCCATTTCCTATTTTAAACGTTCTACTTTTTAGATTTTTTTCAATAGGTTTTGTCTAAATTTTGTTAAAAATTTAGAAAAATAGTTTTAAGTGCAGATTTGAATGGTTGATATCTTTAGGGTTTTTTACGGTGCTAAATCCATTTATTCATTCAAAAAAAATATTTGAACACTGTAAAATTGTGATTTGATCCAGGTGGAAATCGACGGCCACCACCTATTCCAACTGGCTCAAAACAGTTTGTTGGCAACTTACTATTTTTAGCAGTTTTCGGTTCCTAAACTTTAGGGGCGATTTTGAGGGCCTAAACGACATTTTTTCACGATCAGGCACCTTACTGATAAGAGAAAGCTATAATTGAGCTCAAAAAATGAAGATCCTCATCGTTACCTTTCCAATGAGCTATTGTGCACCCCAAACAAAGATAGTATGCCAAAGTTACGCCCCTGGGAAGTTGATACACCAAACTACACAAAACAGGGTCCACAAAATTGTTGGCTTTTCATCTTTCAGGGTTAGGGTTTTGGATTTTCTTTATATTAAAAAGGCCTTTGGAGCCTCATTTTAAAAATCATCTTCTTGCGAATGTGAGTATTCGTCACATCTCTTCTCAGAGATAAGCTGCCACCATTCTAGTGAGTCTTTCACTCTGTATTTCTATAGTTTTGTACATTTCGCTCATTAATAGAAATAGTGTATTACTATATATTTTTGCCTCTTATTATATATCCGATATATCTATGTTTTATTATTGGATCTCTTGCAATATCTCTATATATTTCAGTGTTATATCTCCGCTCTCATTTCGTGCCAAAAATAATCTGGATTAGTGGTATCAAAGGAGACTGCTCTTGATCGTTTTTTAGTGCATTTCCCTAATGAGGTCCGAGTATAGAAAGTTGGGTCTCGAGCTTGTCTCTCTTGAGGACATTTTCTCTCGCACGCCCAAGAAACCCTCCATGGCGGAAGAAAAGAAAAATGACAGAGTAAAAGAGTCTACCAATATGTTGCTTGAGCAAGCTCTCATGCGACAGAGGGATGAAATGATGGAGAATTTTTCCCACATCCTTCAACGTCTATCGATAACAACAGGCATGTCTTCATCAAGCATCCATTTTGGAAGCACCTCTCCTTTCAAGGTACAAGTCGATTTTCATATTCTCATATTTGAAGGTCAGATAGATGTAGATGCCCTAGAAAAATGGTTATATCTGCTAGAAGGTTATTTCTTTGTTCACAATTTTTCTATCTGGGAAAAGATCACCTTTGCACTCCTTAAGGCTCTCCCCCATGTCAAACATTGGTAGGAAACTTACTGGGAGAAAATTTCCACAGACGAGTCTGGAATATATGGGTTCGAGCCCACTTGGGATTTGTTTGTGGATGTGGTCAAGGAACAATATTACCATGTTGGTAACTATGACGACCAATACATGAAATGGAACACACTACGACAAGAGAGGGGCCAAACAGTGCTGGAATTCACAAATAATTTCCATACCTTGCGCACCAAGATAGGTATCAAAGACCCTGAGTGGCATTTGGTTTTGAAATACCGCGAGGCTCTGCATAGGTACATCCAAATCGAAATGGATTTCCTGGACATCTCATTTCTGGGAGTTGCCTATCGATATACTGTCAAAATTGAGCAGAAATTTAGGCATAAGAACAAATGAGAGTTCGAGTCTGCAAATCCGCAACAACCAAAGTATGATAAAGACGTCCCTAACAAACAACCTTCTGAAAACTAGTCCAAGCCACAAGAAAAGAAGGGTCACGGGAAGATGAAGAAGGACACTGTAAAGTGGTGTGATTTCCACAAAATCCCCTGACACAACACTGATGAATGAAGCTCAAAAAAATCATTAGTGGTCGAGATTAAAGAAAAATAACCGAACCCCGATTCAAAATATGATTCAGAAAATAATGGGAGAAGACATATCATCAACGTAGACTCCACTGCTACTGTTGCGACCACAACAATTCAACCAAAAGAACCAGCAGATCCTGAAGATGAGGAGCGCCTCTTTCATTCACAGATGTGGGTGAAGGAGACCTCGTTGCATTTCATTATTGATAGAGGAAGCCAGAAGAACCTTATCTCAACAGAGGTTGTCAAATAGTTGGGATTGTCGACAACACCATACCTGCAGCCATATAACATCGAGTGGCTTTGCCAGGGATGAGATGTACATTTCATCCAGTAGTGTCGATTGTCATACGACATCCAACCCTTCAAGGATGAGGGATTATGTGATTTTTCCCTGCTGGATGTATGTGATGTTCTTTTCAGCCAACCATATATGTGGAAGCGCCATGTTATTTATGAGTCTCGAACCCGTAGTGTCAATGTTACTCTAGGGGGTCATCTCTACAAGATACTATAGGTAGTTCCAACTATTGTCCCACCTAAACAGTGCCACAAGGTAGTATCTCATACTACAAAATTCAACTTCTTCATAATCTGTTCAAAAGGTAATCAGAAGGACAATGCAACCACTGAATCCTGAGTCTAAGCACCTTCTATCCAGAAAAAGCAGGTCAAAAATATTGAAGCAAATAGCAAATATTCCTTCTGCACACAGTCATCTCATCATGTTTTCAACATTCTCTCACAAATCAAGCAACACAACTTCTCCAACAAGGCAAGCAACTCACCAAGGTTCAAATTCAACAAGCGCTTTCCCCTCTCCCCCGAGAACTCAACAAAATGGAGACCATTTCTTCCTAAGGAGGGAGGATTGATCCAAGTAGATATCGGTGGCCACCCACCTATTCCAAATGGCTCAAAACAATTTGTTGACAATGTAATAGTTTTAGTAGTTTTTGGTTCCTAAAATTCCGAGACCATTTTAAGGGCCTAAACGACATTTTTTCACGATCGTGCACCTCAATGATTGTCAAAGGCTTTGACTGAGCCCCCAAAATGAATCCCCTCATAGATAACCTTCCAACGAGCTATCGTGCGCCCCAAAAAGAGATCATATGCCAAAGTTATGCCCTCGGGAAGTTGATACACCAAACTACCCAAAACAGGGTCCACAAAATTGTTAGTTTTTCATCTTTTGGGGTTAGGGTTTTGGATTTTATTTATGTTAAAAAGGCCTTTGGAGCCTCATTGTAACAATCATCTTCTTGCGAATGTGAGTAGCCATCACATCTCTTCTCAGAGATATGCTGCCACCATTCTAGTGATTTTTTCACTTTGTATTTCTAGAGTTTTGTACATTTCGCTCATTAATAGAAATTGTGTATCATTGTATATCTATGCCTCTTGTTATATATCCAATATATTTCTATTATATTATTGTCTCTCTTGCAATATCTCTGTATATTTCTGTGTTATATCTTCGCTCTCATTTCATGCCGAAAATAATCTGGATTAGTGGTATGAGAGCAGGTTGCTCTTGATCGTTTTTCAATGCATGTCCCCCTTGAGGTCCGAGTATAGCAAGTTGCATATCGAGCTTGTCTCTCTTGAGGAAAATCACTTTTGCAGGCCCAAGAAACCCTCCATTGCAGAAGAAAATAAAAACAACGAAGCATAAGATTCTATCAATATGTTTCTTGAGCAAACTCTCACACGACAGAGGGACGAAATGATGGATAATTTTACCCACATCCTTCAACGCATGTGGATAGTAACAAATACGTTTGAATCAAGCGACCACTTTGGAAGCACCTCTCCTTTCAAGGTACAAGTTAATTTTGATATTCCTGTGTTTGAAGGTCAAATAGATGATGACGCCCTAGAAAAATGGTTAAATTTGTTATAAGGTTATTTCTTTGTTCATAATTTTTTTGATAGGGAAAATATCACCTTCGCACTCCTTAAGGATCTCCCCCATGTCAAACATTGGTTGGAAACTTACTGGGAGGAAAGTTCCACAGAGGATTTTGGAATATATGGGGTTGAGTCCACTTGGGATTTTTTTGTGGATGTGTTCAAGGAAAAATATTACCGTGTTGGTAACTATGACGACCAATACATAAGATGGACCACACTCTGGTAAGAGAGAGGCCAAACAGTGTCGGAATTCAAAAATAATTCGCATATCTTGCGCACCAAGCTAGGTATCAAAGACTCCGAGTGACATTTGGTTTTGAAATACCGCAGGGATCTGTATAGGTACAGCCAAACCGAAATGGATTTCCTGGACATTTCATCACTGAGAGTTTCCTATCAATATGTTGTCAAAATCGAGCATAAATTTACGCACCAAAACAAACGAGAGTTCAGATCTGCAAATCTGCAACAACCAAAGTATGATAAAGACGTCCCTAACAAACAACCATCTGAAAACCAATGCAAGCCACATGAAAAGAAGGGTCACGGGAAGACGAAGAAAGACACTGAAAAGTGGTGTGATTTTCATGAAAGCCTCTCGCACAACACTGATGAATATAACTCAAAACAATCATTGGTGGTCGAGATCAAAGAAAAGGAGTCGAACCTCGATTTAGAATATGATTCATAAAATAATGGGAGAATACAAATCATCAACACAGAGCCCACTGCTACTGTTGCGACCGAAACAATTCAACCAAAAGAACTAGCATATCCTGAAGAGGGGGAGCGCCTCTTTCATTCACAGATGTGGGTGAAGGGGACCCCGTTGCATTTAATTGTTGATGGTGGAAGTGAGAAGAACCTCATCTCAAAAGAGCTTGTCAAACAGTTGGGATTGTCCACAACACCACACCTGCATCCATATAACATTGGATGGCTTAGCCAAGGATGAGATCTCCATGTCAGCCAGTAGTGTCGATTGTCATACGGCATCCATCCCTTCAAGGATGAGGGGTTATATGATGTTTCCTTGCTGGATGTATGTGATGTTCTTTTGGGCCAACCATATATGTGGAAGCGCCATGTTATTTATGAGTCTCGACTCCATAGTGTCATTTTTACTCTGGGGGATCATCTCTATAGGATACCAGAGGTAGTTCCAACTATTGTCTCACATAAACAGTTCTACAAGGTAGTATCTCATACTACAAAATTCAGCTTCTTCACAATCTATTCAAAAGGTGAACAGAAGGACAATGCAACCACTGCAGCCTCAGTCCAAGCACCTTCTATCCAACAGAGGCAGGTCTAAAAGATTGAAGAAAAGAGCAAATATTCCTTCTGCACACAGTCAGCTCATCAGGTTCTCAACAATCTCCCACAAACCAAGCAACACAACTTCTCCAGCAAGACAAGCAGCTCACCAAGGTTCAGATTCAACAAGCACTTTCCTCTCTCCATCAGGAACTCAACGCAATCAAGACCATTGCTTCCTAAGGAGGGAGAATTGATCTACGTGGATATCGGTGGCCACCCACCTATTCCAACTAGCTCAAAACAGTTTGTTGGCAACGTACTATTTTTAGTAGTTTTCGGTTCCTAAAATTATAGGGCCATTTTGAGGGCCTAAATGACATTTTTTCATGATCGTGCACCTCAATGATAGTCAAACGCTTTGATTGAGCCCCCAAAATTAAGCCCCTCTAGATACCTTTCCAACGAGCTATCGTGCACCCCAAACAGAGATCGTATTCCAAAGTTACGCCCTCGAGAAGTTGATACACCAAACTACCCAAAACGGGGTCCACAAAATTGTTGGTTTTTCATCTTCCAGGGTTAGGGTTTTGTGTTTTCTTTATGTTAAAAAGGCCTTTGGAGTCTCATTGTAACAATCATCTTCTTGCTAATGTGAGTAGCCGTCACATCTTTTATGAGATAAGATTCCACCATTATAGTGAGTCTTTCACTCTGTATTTCTATAATTTTTTATAGAAATTGTGTATTATTGTATATATGTGCCTCTTGTTATATATCCGATATATATTGTTATATTATTGGCTCTCTTGCAATATCTCTGGGCTAAATCTATTTATGCATTCAAAAACACAATCAAAACACTGTAAAATTGCAATTTGACAACAATAATGTTTCCAAATTCCAATGATAATTAAAAATAATAAAAACATAAAAAGTTTAAAATACCCTCAAAGAATGGTTTGAAGTATTTACATGAGGACATCGTCAAAGTCATGAGCAAATTGTCAATTCATTGCCCGGCTACCAGTAATACAGCGGATCAACCCACAATTAATGATGTCAGTAGTGAACATTAGGTGAAAATTGAAGTAAGATAGCTGGTAACAACAACACTGTATTACCTCTTTAGTTTATAGTCATTTAAGAAAGAGACTGATAGTACCATAATAGTTGCTTTACATTTAAACTGAGAGGACTGAATTGTCGAAGATACAACTAGCTAATTGAATTGGCATTTATAATACTGGCTCTCCCTTGTCTGTGTAATCAGCCAGCCCGGTAGTGCACGCAGGCAACAAGGCCATGAATGTTCTCGTGATCTGTCTGGAAGCTGGATCAAGTGAGTAAACTTATACAACAATACATTTATTTTTTCGTTCAATCTATGTACCATTTTCCTGCAAACTAGTTACAGCCTGACAGAAAGCGTTACGTAGTGTACTCATACAACAATCCCAAAACCCTAGCACGCACATCCCTTTAATATTATTTCATGATTCTGGTATGGTTTGTTGAATTATCGTTGCAGTGCATTTATAGATATGGATTCTAGCAGAGAAGGGCCGGGAGTTGATGCAAGAGAATAATAAATGATGCAGGAGAAGAATAAAGGAGAAACACTAATGAATGGGAAGGAAAAATCAAAATATCGATTAGATGGTCGTTCAGTAGTGAATTGTGATTATAATTTTGAATTAAACATATGTATTTCTTTTTATTATAAATAATATTTTTTTCCCATATTATAAAAAGTTTTTTATGAAAAATTATGTGTAATTTCTGAAAGGTTTAATGAAATAAGAGAAAGTATTGAATTTAGTTTTTTAACACTAGATTCATTTTAAAGAATTTCAGTTGGAATTGCTTTATGCATATTAAAAGTATATTTTATCTTGCATTTTTCTATAAATTTTAGATAGTACATTTCATTCTTTCATTCTTAAGTGAATTTAATAAATAATATTTTTATGGTACTCGTGTGTTTTATGATGTGGGTATTAATGTAAGAATACAAGATGTAAAAATGATGAAGAAGATAGGCAAATATATGTTATAAGGGAAGACAATCTAGAGCTAAGGGAAAATGAACTTCCATAAATAAATAACAAATAACATTTTTCATGGTATTCATGTGTTTTAAATAAATAACATTTTTCATCGTACTCATGTGTTTTATTATGTGGGTGTGGGTATTAATATAGGAACA
>JASDQU010790112.1:67314-84796 GCA_032191745.1 Picea mariana | reverse complement strand
CTTTACTTCACATGTTTAAAACTTACACTGGTGACTTTGTGTTGATTACAGAGCTCTGAAAAATCATATTTAGGAACCAATGCCCAATTCCTTTAATTGACGACCTTCTCAACCAACTCAAGGGAGACAAGTACTTTAGTAAGGTTGATATGAAGTCTAGCTACCACTAGGTCCCAATAGAATGGACTAATGTATGAAAGGATGCTTTCAAGTCTAAAGATCAAAGGTATTTTTGAGTGGATGGTCATACCGTTTGGCTTGATGAATACCCCAACAAATTTTATGAGGTTGATTGAAAACATATTTTGTCCTTTCACCAATTCCTTTGTGGTTTCATATCTAGATGAGATACTCATCTTCAACAAAATTTCAGAAGAACACTTGAAACACATTCAACATGTCCTACATACCCCGAAAAAACACAAGATATATTCTAACTTAGAGAAATGATCCTTCGGTATGAACAAGGTCCAATACCTCAAATATATTGTAGATGATCAAGGTGTGAATGTGTATCTAGCCGAGATCTAAGTCATTCGTGAATGACCAGCCATGACAACACTAACCGAGCTTCATATCTTCTTAGGCCTTGCCAAATTATATCACAGATTCATGTTGGGGTTCTCTCTTATTGCACGACCCCTCAACTAGGTGACCAAGGGTGGTTGAAAATCCCAATTTGTATGGGACAAGTCACAACAAAAATCATTTGATGATTTAAAACATTATCTATTCTCAACGCCGATGATTTCCTTACCCAATTTGTAGTAACCTTTTGAGATTGAGACAGATGCTTCGGACTCATTGTTGGTGTCATTCTCACTCAACATGATCATTCGATGGCCTATAATAGTGAGACACTTTCATATGTTGTCTGTAAGGACCCCGCCTATGAAAAAGAGACGTATTGCATTGTATAATCCTATCGCTAATGGAAGCATTACATTCTAGGGAAGGAGAAAATCATCCATACGGACCACAAGCCTTTGCAGTTCATGCAGAAACGAGGAAAATTATAGAATTACCACCATCAAAAGTGGTTCAAATTCTTTCATCAATTTCACCTTAACATTAAATACAAAAAATTGAGCACCAATCGCGTCACTGCATGCCTCAGTCAACCTCCAATTACAATACTAACCATGATGCTCGAGTCTTTTGGGAATGATACCTTTGGGTGGTCCCAATTCTATGACAATGATATTTACTTTGCTACAACATACCTTATTTTTGGAACATGTGTGGTCATTTCCAACTTTCATCTTCAGTGGCGTGAGCACTTTCTACCACTTTTAACGAAAATATATATTCTTTCTCTTTAACAACAATGTTCAACATTTTATCATCAATGTATCATATATGTTTGCATTCAATATATCACAAGCATATAATCATAATCATTATCACATGAAATACACAATACACTAGTATTTACATGGAAACCCAAATGGGAGAAAACCAAAAAATTCTTTCTTATATATATCAAGAATTCATTCATAGAAATCACTAACTTCCAAATTTTCCAGCTAGAGCTGGAAGGAGTCTTCAGCCCCCTTTTCTCATTATCCAACTTGAAGGAAGCTACAACTCCCTGAATTCTATGGCTCAAATCAGAAGGAGGCTACAACCCCCTGATTCTCAGGCTCCAACCCGAAGGAAGCTACAACTCCCTGATTCTCCATCTCCAACCGGAAGGAGGCTACAACCCCCTTTCTTTTCCCCGTACAACCACCCTGAAATATAAGTGTATACCAAACTATCACTACCACAATCATTGCCACTGATATATCAATCAACCTGTAATCAACTTGTCACTATCAACTTGTCATTGTATCCAACCTGTCACATCAACTTGTCCAACCTATCACTGTCACTGATACTCAACCAGATCCTCTCACATGGATCATATACCAAGGAAACCTATCAAATAKATGTACAACATAACCAATACATGCCTCTAGCAAGTATGTACCAAAATCACCCAGATACCATCACAAGATATGTGTCTCAACCAAGTACCAACATGTATTCTACATCAACCATGCATCAACCTGTGCCAAAACCTRTACCATTGACCATGTACCATAACAAGAGGATCAACCATGCACCATAACTGTATCATCAACACCTATACCATACCATGTTCCAACCATGCACATCAACCATATACATCAACCATGCACATCAACACCATACCATGTACCAATCATATACCATATCATGACATACACCATATACTAATAAACCAAGAAATTCACCAACAATGTATCTCAACAAGTATACCTAAACCAACATGTACCATGCATCCAATTATGTGACTCAAGTCATATTCTAAAACCCAAAATCACACGCCTCTAGCATTCTCCTCAATATCACCAAGATGCAACCTCATAACAAAATATACTAAGCCTCAAGTATGCACCATAACATGTAACCAAACCATACACAAATATAGCCAATAATGCTTCTAATAAATGTACCATAACATCACCAAGATGTATCATATCACATACTATCATCACCATGCATGTACCATAACACCATAATAATAACCCTTAAAACTTACCTATGATCCTGTAGTTGATTTGCTATAATGTAAACTGACCTGTAACTTCTTCCACAATCCTTAGCAACCAGGTACTAACATCTCTTCTCACCCTTTCACAATATTTTCATAGATCCATGACTTCCTTTACTACTACCCATAGATATCCACACTTTTCTCCACTGAATCTCGCGTACATCCATGCCATTCTAACCTGTAACTTGCAGATGCCTCATAAAATAGGGTTAGTCATAGTTTTTGTAGCTTCGAGACTTTCACCTTCAACCTTCCTTCATAACTTTAGACTTGATGTCACATTTAACCTCAAATTTTCTAATAAAAAGATAAACCATAACATTCATAAGATATATATTCAATGTAAGTGTGTGTACACTTATGAGAGACTTCTTGAGGTGTTTCTATACTTTTTCATAGTAATCTCTCTCCTTACTTTAGATATTTCTTGTTGCAACCACTTTACCCTTTGACTAATACTTGTAACCAACTAGGGGCTTCTTGACCACAATTTGGGGCTTCCAACTTTACAAGGCAATATCTCCCTAACTGTGAGGAACCACATGGAGTACCACACAGCACTAGAAACTACATGATAAGGAATATCCATATATGAGTGTCTTACCTGCAATATCACTGTCATTCATGTCCATATTCCTCAACCAAATTTGTGTCCCATAACCACACCTTCGGGGATACATGTAGACTACATCAAATGCACCCAACTAACTCATCATTAATATCGATCAAACAAATGTCAATCAACTTTCCAAAAATCTTATCCACAACTCTAGACCTCTCCAAGGGTTGACATCAATGACAACCAATTGTCCAACAATCTCCCCCTTTGGCATTGATGGAAACACCAACATTGATAGAAACACTGATAGCAATATTGATGCTCCATCACTCATGACCCCCCTGTGAACATTGCTCCTCATAAATGTTTCTCACTCTCCCCCTTTGACATAAATGGAAAAGGGTATATCTCATTGGGGATGCTCCCCCTATTGATATGTCTCCCTCTTTCTGCATGTTGTTGATATTCCTATTTGGATCTCTTTCTTTGATGATTTCTCTTCCCTTGTATTTTTACAAGATGTAGATCAATGCAAGGCTACTTGTATATGTTTCCTTTCCTTTCTTCTAGTGCTTCTTATTGTCCATTGGTGCTTCCTCTTGAAATTCATTGACATATATAAAAATCTTTCATTACTTGATTTATTCATTCTCTTTTCATGTTCACTTGATCATATTGTTCAATATCCTTAACATGATATCAATTTTGATGATGGTTTCTCTTTCCCTATTCTATTGTGCCTTTCACTTCTTTCCTTTCCGTGACCAACTGATTCTAACTGATTCCACCGATTCCAATTGTTAATACACTGATAAGCATCTCATGAATCAATATCTGTCCATAACTCTATTTCTCAGCTATCCACAATGCTGACCCATCTATCACTATACTATACAGCTGCAATTGATCATCACATATCAAATGTGTCAACTACAAACCAAAATTTCCATGTCTAGAACATTCTGTACTGAAGATATCTCTTCCTGAATAAATATGTGGAATACATGTTGGATCATGTTGTCATTCATGCTAATGGTTTGATTATTTGGGATATTGTTGGATCATGTGTCATTGATGCAAATAGTTTGATTGATTGATGTGAAGTAATCGATTGATTGATGATTTCCCTTGATGAGAATGATAGATGTCAAAGTGGAAACCAATTGATAAAGATGGATCATTGATATGATGCATATATGAAGATGGATCATTGAGTTGTCATTGATACATGATGATGCATAGTTTGTTTGATGAAAAGATGACTCATTATTGTCTTATCGTGATTGATAAGGTGCACAAATGGATGAACTCCAAAGTGGTCCCCTTATGGTGAAATCCCTCACGGGAAGAGGCTTTGCGGATTGATTTATCCTAGAATAACGGTTGGAGGACCCATGATTGTATGTGAAATAATGAGACGAAGATCAATTAAGTTGTTGGTGAAACTATCCTAGATTGATAGTGCTTGTCATACCATTTCCGGTGGTATGTGGAATGTCACATAACTCCTCACGGTTTGAGAGTTATGGCCTTATGAAGTTGGAGGATCCCCATATGAAGACTTGAAGCCCCCAAGGTCAAAGAAGTAAAAGTGACCTAAAAGAAGAAATCGATATTTAAATGATAAAGAAGTGACAAAATCATGAAGGAATATTTAAATGATAAAATATTGGATAAGTTTCTATTTATGGAAAGTGGTTAAACCTAAAATAAGGAAAAAGGGTTAAGTGACCTAAAAATGGGTTAAGTGACCTAGAGGATGAAAGTATAAATAAGATAGCTATGGTCTCTTGTAGATCATCCTTTTTGTGGATTAATGGAGAGATTCTTGTGAATATATTTTGAAGTATTGATGCAAAGATTCTTGTGAGAGCTTCTTATTGGTGTGGATCTCTTGAGCATGAATGAAGATCTATTCTGAGGAAGAGAGCGAGAGGAGGATCTCATGGATGCATCAAAGTTTCAACAATGTCATAGATCTTGATGGCAAAAGTCTCGAAGCTTCATAAACTCTAGTTTCTTAGGTATACACGGGTTGTAATGGGCCAGGGCGCATACACACGTGGGTTGTATTAGGATAGGGTGCGTACAATGGATGGAATGATGAAGACTTGTGTTTGAGTTGGTGCCAAACTCTTGGATGATTAGGTAGGTTCTAGGTATGCATTCTATGGGCTCAGATCTATCACTGAGACACTGGTATGGTTACATTATTTTCTTGATGGATACTATAGTTTGATGTGTTGTGAATGCTTAGGACATTTTTGGTATGGATTCTATGATGTTGTTCAGTTTGGATGATTTGGTTAATGGAGTGAGAAATACTCTTTGGATTCAGTGGTGACATGATTGCTATGGTATACTAGTTGTTTATACATGTTTGAGATAACATTCATATTGATTTGTTGTGGATCATGTGCAAGCTATTGAAGATCTTGGATATGTTGTGACTAACTGGTGGTCAGATTGGACAGTTATATATAGAAGAGAATGATATATTGATTGTAGATAATCTGAGTTGATCTTGAAGGATAAACCCTAACATCTTAGAAGGTATACGTAGGTTGTTGTATACACTGGCCGCGTGCATACGTGGGCTGTAGTGAGCCAGAGCGTGTGCACACGCTGGCTGCACTACTGACAGGTTGTGTACCTATTGACAGATTGATATTTGTTGAGGATTGTTGCCTCATCTCAGTTGGTGCTGAGGGTGTAAGCTGAGTCTTACATTATAGAGCTGGTGCTCTTGTAGAGTTGTACTCTATTTAGTTGTTGCTGATAAACCCCTAGATTGTTGTCCATAATAAAAAGAAAAACTGTACATACATCTTGCATTCTTTGTGTTCCTTGTGGTGATGACTTATTGATGATATGTGTTGCTGATATATGCTGCTGATATATGTTCACATCTAACTGGTTATAAATGACAACAATGGGTAATGAATAAAAGTTGAATGCTAAATAATGAGTTTTTTGTAAAGAGGGAAACTTTTGGAAAAGAGCCCCACACTCATTCACCCCCCCTCTAAGTGTGGTAGGTGTGTCCAAAAATACAATTATAAATTTCTACCTGTGTAACTACCAACTGATACCTATGTGCGAACACTACTTCTCAACTAATCAATATGTCATTATGTACTTCTGCTATATGAATTCTCTGAATATGTATTTGCAAATACTTCAACCTGCTCGAAGGATGGCTCTCTGATCTATAGTAGCTACTGCATTGACTCTCCCTGTTCAATATTCATATTCAATGGGAGTCTCCAAGCCGGGAGGCTAAAAAAAACCCACTCTGATTTGGAGTAATATTCCTCTTCATTTGCAAACTCATCATCTCTTTGAACTCTAACTTCTTTATTTCTTCCCGTGGATTGATTTGGCACTACAATTCCTAAAATTATAATCTCTTGAACCTATTCTTTATTCATCTACTCTTCTTTTCTTTGTCGCACTACTACAAATCATGTGATCTATGGGAATTTTTCTTTATTCACCTGTTCTTCTTGTTTTACATTTCTTCTCCAAACCTTCATGTATCTGACATCCTTTTTCTCTTTATATTTTCTTCATCTCATACTATTTCTAATATTGAGAGTATGACTTCTGGGTGTCCTTCGTTCATTTCATATTCCTTTACCTGTTCTTGTTTTCTTTTCCAAACCTTCTTATATATGATATCAATGTTATTTCTCAAGGAAGTATCTATCATGCTTCTGCAATCACGAGCTATGTGACCATAACTGTAGCATTTGTAACATTCAATATTGTGTGGAGCCATATAAGTATTTCTTTCTTGAACATTTCTTCCATAAGCCCTGTAATCTACAAATTTATGTCCAAAGTTAATACAATAAAAATAATGATCATAAAATAAATTTACATACCTAGGGGTGAATGGTGCATTCCTTTTGAATTCCTGCCTTGGTTGATCATGATTGAAGCGTCTTTGTGGCTTGAATGTGGAGGGTCTTCTTGAAGATGTTTCTTTATCATTTTTCTTAGATTCTGGTTGACCATGATTCCCTCCTTTGAGTACTTTTGCATAACTCTTTCTCTTTTCTTCATTCTACTTTTCTGGGAACCTAGAATATTTCTCTTCATTTTATACTACCGATGTGGATGTTTTTGTCTCTTCAACGTTCTTGTTGAGCTTGATGATTTTAAATCTCAATGTGACAACTTCTTCTTCAAGATTCTCAACCTCTTCTTCTTTCTTCATCATTTGAATCTTCATGACTTCTTATGTTCTCTTTGCTTCTTCAAGTTGGATCTTTAAGGAGATGATTTGTTTTTCAAGTCTTCTCTCTTCTTGAACAAATTCTTCTTCAAGATGATTTAGGTCCTTGGTTCTTTCCTTGAGATTATCTGTTAATATCTTCTCTCTCTTTTCTGCTTCCTCCTTCTGTGTTACTATTTTTTCTTCCAAACCCTTTTGCTAATCCTTGAGGGTTTTTTCAATTCTTTTAGCTTCTTCTAGTTGATATTTTAACTTTTTGATCGTCTACTTGAATTGTTCAGAGTGTTGGTTGTGGAGCCTGGTTATCTTCATGATTCTTAGGTCCTTGTTCTCAGTCATGTTTATACCTCATGAATAATTTACACCTTGGAAGAATGTACACCCCTACACACGAAGGAGTGCAGGGGGGCTTACCCCTCTTGCGAGGTCCGAGGGAAAGCCGGGGTTCAGGGGAGAAGCCCCTGAAGGAAAAAATTCCTTGTAAATGTATATTGTAATTTCATAGTAAATATGGAACGCTCATTATAAGGTCGTAGATATGACGGTAGAAGTTATGTTAGGGTTATTTTCCCCATAAGGAAACCCTCTTTTATGAGGGAAATTTATTGCGGCTATGGATCATTACGAATATTGTATTCTAAGAGAGGCGATTGTGAGAGAAAGGAGAGGAAGTTACAATGGGTGTGTTGTAGGTTGTATCCCTTCATTTAATGGATAATAATAAAGGGAGGACCTGGAAATTTCTCTGGTGGACGTAGCCCACACTGGGTGAACCACGTATATTTGTGTCTCTATTGTATTTTGTATCTTCTATGTTTTATTTCCGCATTTGTTTTTATGTTATTTCTCCATGATATTGTTTTTCTAACAACTGGTATCAGAGTGAAAGGTAACTCGTAGGAAAAGAGGGTTCTTGGTTTGAGTGGGAGCAATGGAGAAAGATGGAAAATTTAGGGTTGAGAAATTTAACGACCAAAACCACCATTTATGGACGATGCAGATGGAAGATTATTTATATCAGAAGGATCTATTCCTACCATTGGGTGGAATAGAAAAAACATTTGATGGCCATGAAGGACAAAGAATGGGAGGTTCTTGATAGAAAGGCACTAGGAACAATATGGTTGATCCTGGCAATGTCGGTGGATTTCAATATTTTGATAGAAAATACAACAAAGGAGATGATGGATGCATTGGATAAATTGTATGAAAAACCATCGAAATCCAATAAGGTATTTCTAATGAAGATATTATTTAATATGAAGATGTCAGAAGGTGGGTCTGTTGCAGATCATTTAAATGAATTTAATACAGTTACTAATCATCTAAGTTCTGTAAAAATGGATTTTGATGATGAGGTTAGGGATCTTATAATATTGTGCTCATTGCCAGAAAGTTGGAACATATTAGTCATGGATGTAAGTAACTATGTCTCTGGTTCAAACACTTTAAAAATTGATGATGTTTTTGGTGTTATACTTAGTGAGGAAATGTGATGGAAATAAACAGGTGAGACATTAGGTAATGCATTAAACATGGAGAACAAGGGAAGACAAAAGGATATAGGGAAGGGATTAGAGAACCGCGAGAATTCTAGGAAGGGTAGGTCCAAATCCATACTAGGAAATATAGAGTGTTGGATTTGTGGAAAGAAAGGACATCTGAAGAAAGAAAACATACCTCCAAAGAAACAAAGAGATGCACAGTAGGAGAAAAAAGAGGAAGCAAATGTAACATGTGATGTGTTACAAGATGCTTTGATTCTTTCTGTAGATAATATTTCTGAGTCTTGGGTAGTAGATTCAGGGGCTTCATTTCAGGCCACACCCCATAGGAAACATTTTCTAGATTATGTTCAAGGTGATTTTGAACAGGTTCATTTGGGTGATGATGCACCATGAAAAATTGTTAGAATGGGAAAGGTAAAAATAAAGCAAAGGAATCGAAACCAATGGTTGTTGAAAGAGGTAATACATGTTCCAAATATAAGGAAAAATATAATTTCAACAGGGAAGTTGGAAAGTGAAGGTTGTATATCCATATTTACAGATAAGGTGTGGAACGTCACCAAAGGATCATTGGTGATAGTGATGCAGGAGCATCTCTCCACGTCAATCGGCCAGCCAGCCAGCCCACGTCAGTGCACACATTCAATGAAGAGAGGCGCAACCCTCATTTCAAATTTGAATTTGAATGTAATTAAATGAATGTAAGGCTGTTGAGCTATAAAGGCACTTTTTACGCAGGCATGGCTGTAGAGAGCCTTGAATGTTTGTAAGGCTGAAATCTAGATCCGATTCTGGACTAGACAGCCCATTCAATGTAATTGAATAGGGTAGGTAGATTGGAGGGAAGAGCTTGAAGAGCTCCCTCATGTAAAAGATCGGGAGATATTCTTTGTATTATTAGAGAGTATTGGTAGCAGATTAGGCAGAGGGAGAGAGTTGAGAAGGAGCTGAGACTCTTTTGAAGTTCATGCTCAAGAACACCTTTGTAAAGGGACATTTTTATTAATACAAACCAGAGCAATTTTTCCTGCATATTGTCTGTGTTATGTGAATGTATTTATGTGTTCTTTGTATGCTGTAGATGTATGTTAGGAATTCATTTGTAGGGGTTGATTGATTTTGAGGGTTGTATATCTTTGAGGCTTCATGCTAGGAGAGCGTGACAGAACACTGCGGGTTCTGACAGCCAGTGCTTAGAGAGCACTTCCAGTTCTGTGGAATTTGGACAAAGACGTGCCAGGAGGACACAGTAGCTGAACTCATTAGCTCAGAGGAAGACATAAAGGTTATTGAACACCTTGGAGGTAAGGCTGTGTATGAGAGACATAATTGCAGACAAAAAATCTACTGTGAGTTCTGTAGAGTTCTGCCAAGTGGGCATTGAGAATATGCATAGTGATGCATTGAGGAAGAACTCTGCTGTGAGTTCAGACAGAAGTTAGAATCACTGAGGATTCTAAACACTCTTCCAGGAGGGCATTGAGTAGGTGCTAGAAAGCACAGGAAGAACTCTTTGAGTTTTGGATTTGAAGAAGAGTCCAAGGAGAAGGATCTTCATAGGGTTGTTGAACACCCTGAACACTCAGCAGTAGGTTGCTTGAGTAGAGGATAGCCAGGAGGACATTGTGTTTTCTTCATATGAAGGAGACGGGATAAGAGGATCGAGTTCCTTAGGAGTCTGAGTAACGGGAAATCTCAGAAGAGATAGCACCGATTTGGTGTGTAGAGACTCTGCGAGGAGAGAAGAAGTCAAAAGAACCCTTTGAGGATTTGAGAAGAGAAGATCAGGAGGAATAGTGTCGCTGAGAACACGGGAGAGACTCAAAGTTGAAGAGCTCACAGAAGAAAGGCCAAGGTTGAGGCCTTTGGACACTTGGAGAATTCTTCCAAGTTCAGGAAGAACGTGCATGCTCAGGAGGAAGCACAACTGCCGTCGGATCAACCGAAGAGATCTAGACCGTTGAAGTTTCCACGTCTAGTTAGTAGTGGAGGAGCACATAGGAAGTCAAGGTCTGAACCGTCGGATCTTGAGAAAAAACCCGACAACCATTGGACCTGTCAGGAGATGCATGAGGGTTAAGCCTTCGCGAACAACAAAGAAGGAAATTTCTGAAATAGTTGAGCTATTGATATTTCAGAGGTCTCGAGGACAAGAGGTCGGGACGCTCCATGGTGAAAGTCCCGAAATAGTGAAAGGATCGGAGCCGTCTGTTGGAAGGAGGACAAGTGTCGCGAGATTGCCCACATTGGGGATTCAGACACCGGGACTCACATAGGTGAGCATTTTGACTTCTCACCTGACGAAGTCCTGAAAAGATCACAGTCGTCCATTCGTAGGGACACGTGGAGAAGATCGAGAGTCCATCGGTATTTTGGCTACCGGGGATTCAAGTTGATAGAGGATTTGTGTCACTGGGGGTCGCCAAGTCGTGAAATCAGGAAATGAAGGAGGACCGTCCATCTTGAGGAGATGCGTGGCAACAATCTAGGATTTCAGGATATTTTTCGAAAGGAGGCCATTTCAGCAAATCGAAAATCGGGAATTCAGGAGTCCCATTGACAAGAGGTCTGCGTCAAGTTTGGTATCAGATCCTGATGATTTTTCTGTATATCTCAGGTAGAGGAAGCTAGGAGAAAATGAATACTCTGATACACACAAGTGTGGTATCAGAGTGAGAACTCTGATTATATATTTCAGGCAGAGAGAAGACAAAGGAAGACAAAGTGCTAGAGACTTTGTGATGATTGTTTGCAGGTAGGAAACAATCAAGAAGATAGTCAGGAAGACTGTGGAAGAGGATGGAAACACTCAAGGGTGTAGAGTGACAGCAGTAGGTTTGCTAGGAGGGTAGACAGGAACAACAAGATGGCTACTAAATTCTATACGAGTGTTGGAAGGAAGGACCCAGAGCTAATGAGCGAAGATGAATGAGATGAAGAACTTGCCGAGATGAGTGCGAGGATGGATGAATTTTCATTTGAGATGCTGTAGAATGCCAAGTCGCGATGGGTATATGAATGGCCCATGCAGAAGATGAAAGAAAAATGGCCAGTCAAGGAGTTGATGACTACAAGACAGCGTAGGCTGTTAAGAGGATGGTTGAGGCATGCTGAAAACCTCGACAGACCTAAGGAGATGGTTCAAGTATGTGAACCAGAGACTGGGAGAACCCTCGGTAGTGAGGATGAATTGGGATCAGCTGAAGATCTCAAGGATTGTCAAGAAGATATTCAGGAAATTCCCAATTTCTAGGAGGACAATGAGTTGATATTTCTGCAGGATCTCACAGACTGTTACGAGGATAGCCGGGGAATTTCACATTGCTAGGAGGGAAATGATATGAGGTCACTGTGGGATCTTATGGACTTCCAGGAGGGAAACAAAAAGTTTCCAATTTGCCAGGAGGGCATGGGAACATAAATGAGGCTATCTGAGAGTCTCATGGACTCAGAGGTGAGTTCAAATAAGCCTGAGGAGCTGACAGAGCAGGTGAGCTCAAAGAAGAGTTTGAATTATCTAGAGCAACTGATAGAAAAGGAATATTGGAGGAATCTTCTAATGATTGGAGGAATTCAGATATTCCTGCCACATAGCCCAGTTGAGGCAGAAATCTGCGTTGTCGATGAAGCAACGACAACAGAAGAAGACCAGCCAATTGTGACTGTCAAAGAAGAATTGGAGCAGGTGTTAGAGACTGCCCAAGTAGGGGAAAAAGATGAAAATTCTGAGGAGTGGCTCCATCCTTTCAGCCAGAAAGCTGAAAAGACTGCAGCACTGAAGCTGATAGCAGAAGAAGAGCAGGTCGATGTGGTACTCACTCCATGGGAGATGGAGTTGGAGATGTTGGAGGATTGCTTGAACAATCTGAAGCAAGAAGAGGAGCATTCTGAGGAATCACTCAAAGACTTTAGCCAGGGAGATGAATTAGCGAAGACTGCAGTACCGAGGTATGCAGCAGATGATGAAGAGAAATTCCAGGTTGAGGAGCAACTAGGCGAAGCTAGAATTCAGCCAGCAAGAGAACTAACTGAAGAGGAAGTTGAACAACAGTTCAGTAAGGAGATTGCGGAGATGAAGTCTGCAGTAGAGTGGACACTTAGTTCCACAAAAGATAAAGGAGATGGCATGGGAGATCACTGTGATCTATCCATATGCAGAAAAATTTTGCAGCAGAGGAGACTGCATGAACAGAGCCAACCACTGAAGCAGTTGGACGAAGTGATCGATAATATCAGAAGGCTGATGATAGAGTCAGCAGAGATTGCCAGGAAGGAGAAGCTAGGTAGAGAAGCAACAACAGCAGTGGAAGCAGCAACAACAGCAACAGGGAAATGGAGCAGATGAACAGCTCCAGAAATTTGCTTGGGATCCCATAGGATTTGAACAACTGAGGGTGGAAGCACATGAGCAGGAGCTCATGAATTTTGCAGCTGAGGAGTATGATACAGTAGCATCTCTCCATGTCAATCAACCAGCCAGCCAGCCCACATCAGCACACGTATTCAATGAAGAGAGGCACAACCCTCATTTTAAATTTGAATTTGAATGTAATTAAATGAATGTAAGGATGCTGAGTTGTAAAGCCTCTTTTTATGTAGGCATAGTTGTAGGGAGCCTTGAATGTTTGTAAGGCTAAAATGTAGATCCAATTATGGACTAGATAGCCCATTCAATGTAATTGAATAGGGTAGGTAGATTGGAGGGAAGAGCTCAAAGAGCCCCCTCATGTAAAAGATCGRGAGATCTTCTTTGTATTATCAGAGAGTAGTGGTAGTAGAGTAGGCAGAGGGAKAGAGTTGAGAGGGAGCTGATACTCTGTTGAAGTTCATGCTCAAGAACACCTTTGTAAAGGGACATTTTTATTAATACAAACCAGAGAAGTTTTTCCTGCATATTGTCTGTGTTATGTGAATGTCTTTATGTGTTCTTTGTATGCTGTAGATGTATGTTAGGAATGCATTTGTATCGGTTGTTTGATTTTCAGGGTTGTATATCTTTGATGCTTCATGCCATGAGAGCATGACAAAACACTGCGAGTTATGATAGGTGGTGCTTAGAGAGAACTTCCAGTTCTATGAAATTTGGACAAAGACATGCCAGGAGGACACAATAGCTGAAATCATTAGCTCAGAGGAAGACCTCAAGGTTACTGAACACCTTGGAGGCAGGGCTGTGTATGAGAGACACAGTTGTAGACATAAACTCTACTGTGAGTTCGGTAGAGCTCTACTAAGTGGGCATTGAGCATATGCATAGTGATGCATTGAGGAAGAACTCTGCTGTGAGTTTAGACAAAATTTAGAATCATTGAGGATTCTAAACACTCTGCCAGAAGGGCATTGAGTAGGTGCCAGAGAGCATAGGAAGAACTCTTTGAGTTCTGGATTTGAAGAAGAGTCCAAGGAGATGGATCTTCATAGGGTTGTTGAACACCCTGAACACTCAGCAGTAGGTTGCTTGAGTAGAGGATAGCTAGGAGGACATCATGTTTTCTCCATATGAAGGAGAAGGGATAAGAGGACCGAGTTCCTTAGGAGTCTGAGTAACGAGAAAGATCAGAAGAGATAGCATCGATTTGGCGTGTAGAGACTCTGCGAGGAGAGCAGAAGTCAAAAGAACCCTTTGAGGATTCGAGAACAGAAGCTCAGGAGGAACAACGTCGTTGAGAACGCATGCGAGACTCAAAGTTGAAGAGCTCGCAGAAGAAAGGCCAAGGTTGAGGCCTTTGGACACTTGGAGAATTCTTCCAAGTTCAGGAAGAACGCGCATTCTCAGGAGGAATTATAGCTATTGTTGGATCAACCGAAGAGATTTGGACCGTTGAAGTTTCCACATCCAGGGAGCAGTGGAGGAGTGCATAGGAAGTCAAGGTATGAACCGTCAGATCTTGAGAAAACACCCGACAACTGTTGGACCTGTCAGTAGATGCATGAGGGTTAAGCTTTCGTGAACAATAGAGGAGGAAATTCCTGAAATAGTTTAGCTATTGGGATTTCGGACTTCGGGATTTCAGAGGTCTTGAGGACAAGAGGTCGGGACACTCCACGATGAAAGTAACAATATAGAGAAAGGATCGCAGCCATCAGTTGGAAGGAGGACACATGTCGCGAGATCGCCCACATAGGGGATTTAGACACTGGGACTCACATAGGTGAGCATTTCAACTTCGCACCTGGAAAAGTCCCGAAAAGATCACAGCCGTCGATTCATAGGGACACGTGTTGGAGATCGAAAGTCCATCGGTATTTCAACTACCGAGGATTCAAGTTGACAAAGGATTTGTGTCACTAGGGGTCACAAAGTCGTGAAATCGGGAAATGCAGAAGGACCTTCCATCTTGAGGAGACGCATGGCAACAATCCAGGATTTCAGGAGATTTTTCGAAAGGAGGCCATTTCGACAAATCGAAAATCAGGAATTCGGGAGTCCCATTGACAAGAGGTCTGCGTCAGATAGAAAAAGGAGAGAAGGTAGGTACATTGTATTTATGTACTGGTAATACTAACTCTTCTATCTCTTTAGATTTTATAGAAGTGGATACAACACTATGGCATCATAAGCTTGGAAACATGAGTGAGAAGGGGATGCAGATACTTCACAAAAGAAATTTGTTGCCAGATCTTAAACAAATTGATTTGGATTTATGTGAGCATTGTGTTTATGGAAAATAGAAGAGAGAAGATTTCTTAGAGTCAGAAAATAAAAGAAGAGTGAAAGGTTAGAGCTTGTTCATACATATGTATGGGGAACAACTCAAGTATCATCTCTTTTTGGCTCTCATTATTATGTTACTTTTATTGATGATGCAACTAGAAAAACTTGGGTTTATTGCATTTGACAAAAATCTGATGTTTTTGATACTTTTAAGAAATGGAAATCTTTGGTTGAGAATGAGATAGGAAAAAGGTTGAAGTGTCTCAGATCAGATAATGGAGGTGAATATTGCAGCAAGCAGTTTGATGATTACTATTCATACCATGGGATTTGTAGAGAGAAGATAGCTCCAGGAACAACACAAGAAAATGGTATGTTAGAAAGGTTGAACAGGATAATCATGGAGCGTTCAAGGAGTATGAGATTGCATGCCGGTTTCCCCTTACAGTTTTGGGAAGATGTTGTAGATAATGTTGTTTAATTAATAAACAAAGGACCTTCAATCTCATTGGATGGTGGAATTCTAGAGGAGGCATGGACAAGTAAAAAGGTAAACTATTCTTTTTTGAATACTTTCAGTTGTGAATCATTTGTCCATATTGATAAAGAAAATAGAACAAACCTTGAAGTGTACCTTTATTGGATACGATGTGTTGATGCTTAAAATCGCAACAATGAATACTGCTCACAAATGATTGTTAAGATCTATTATTTATTTATGATAACAATAATAAACTAGTAGGTGGGACCCCCTTGTTGACTACAGGTTCTATGATGGATGTGTTACCCTTATATGTTTGTTGTTGTTATAATTATGCCTACACAATGTTCTACAATTGATGATGCAAGTCTTTGTTTCATTCGTCATGACACCATGGTTGGTTGATGTATTATTGATAAATGTTGTTGATGATTACTCGCAATACATGGTAGTGCTATGGATATAAGGATCATTTTGTTTTACAGGTGTTATGTTAAGCATTAAAGATTGATTAATGATATTATACATGATTTTATGCAAAAGGATAATATGATGATATCATAGCTTGAACAAAACAAAAGGGGAAAAAATCTATGGATAAGTCCTAAGGTTATCACAAAAGAGATTATATACAAACCTTAAGGTATATGAATTGACACAAAAGAAGGTGTATAACCTTGCTTCTATACTTAAGCGCTTGACTAAAGGTTTGTTGTGAGGAATATATGGTAACATTATACATATGGTTGTTGTTAAATGTTTTGACACGACTTAGGGTAGCACACTATGCAATGGATATAGCAATGGATTATTGTTGAACCAATGTTGATGTTATGGTGTATGGGATAGCTCACACATTGAATTGAATAGGGTTGGGGGAGGAAGCAACATTCATTTACTGCACATCACTCCAAAAAACCTCGAGCCCGTCACCCTAGCCATAGTTTCATTTGGTTTTTTAGCCTTGGTGGTTGTGGAAGCTCTGGGATTTCTGGTTTTGAAAGGAAAAACACAGTCCAACTCTTCCCTCAAAGCAATTTTTCCATGTATGGCTCCTTTAATTTCCATCCATGATGGTCCCTTTGTATTATGAATCGATTTGTTGGCTCAAGGTTGCATGAGATCTATGTTTTTCTTGAGTTTTGACTATGTATCAATGCTGTGCCTATGGTTTTCTCTATGAATACTCTGGAATGTTGACATTTTAAAATAAAGGAATAGATTTTATTGCTTTGTGAAACCTGTACATTGGTTATTGATTTAAAACGGTCAGTTGGGGGTTTTATTTTGGTTCTCTGTGGAAAATTATGATAATGGAGTATCACACTCTAAGTTTTTTTATTGCACGGGTTTTACAACAGTCTTGGAATGAATTCGTTGTCACTCCTTTTTGTCTTGGTCATGTTATGATTCATTTATCTAGGTTGTATTACAACTGTTGAAAGTTGCATTGTTCTT
>JASDQU010790112.1:46634-61238 GCA_032191745.1 Picea mariana | reverse complement strand
CACAGCATTCCAAAGAAGTAAAAAAACTATACAAAGTATTAAAAATTGAAGAGTGCTTTACAGAAGCTGGGTGCACGCGCACATGCGCGTAACAGAAACGTACCATGCGCGCATACGTGCACGATGTGCGGCTGTTGGCGCAAAAACCCACGTACCTGCTAAACGACGCATTTATTGAATTGGTCGGACTCCCAACCACTTATGGATCAGCTCCCAAGCCGATTTGACCCTCAAATCTGAGCTGAATCCGCATGGTAGGCTGTTCAAAGACATAATGAAGCCCTAAAGAGCCTCTTTTCACACTACAAAGGAGTTACATAATCACCCAATGCAATGCTATAAAAAGCCATGAAGAAACATCATTTTCTCAAGGAATTTCATGTAATGTTATGCTACTTAGATTTTTTTAAGGACTCACTCCTTGACAATAACACATTGGCACCATTTCATTGAGCAATCCACCTCTCCATTGAGTGGATTTGCAAAGGAGTTCTTTCATCACCATTTTCATTTTTCTTGTTGTAAGGAGAGAAAGCTTGTGAGGGTCCAAGAGCCTTCCTTTGGAGGAAGAAGGGACTCATAGTCCCCTTTCTTCATTATGCTTTGATTTCATCAATAGATCAGCCTAAAAAACATTGGTGACATTGGTCTTTTTGTCCTTTTTATCTCTATATTTCCATGCTTTTAGTTTTAGTTTGTATTTGTTTAATTCTTGTTTATATTTGTGTTTTATTTTCTCTAACTCTTTCCTCTACAGCTGTCATGCTCAGCAAGACCCAACTGGGCATGTAAGCACCTCTTATTTTCTCACCAAGGTGATGAAGAGGGTGCAAACAACGATATTTCTCTGAATATCATCTCTTGATCGAACCTCTATTATTTCCTCTCTGTGATAAATTTGTTTGAAAAAAAGGTGCCATTGGTTATCTTCATCCCCGAGGACTTTCCACTTGGTCGATTTATTGTGATTTCCTCCATTACTGTGTTAAACCCTAGCACAAATTAGGCTTGTTTCTATTTGAGAACGACTTGGCTCTGC
Organism: Picea mariana; assembly: GCA_032191745.1. Taxonomy (NCBI): domain Eukaryota; kingdom Viridiplantae; phylum Streptophyta; class Pinopsida; order Pinales; family Pinaceae; genus Picea; species Picea mariana. The sequence continues at coordinate 60,199 of JASDQU010790112.1, read as the reverse complement.
TGAGCTTGACTTATTTATGTTTCTCCTCGAGCACTTTTTGGATCAGTCAATTGTTGGGAAATTCTTTTAAAGGAAGTCTGTACATGTTCGATTTCCAGAAAAACTCAAGGTCAAAGTTACATGTTTTTTTTGGTTAATTGTTGTTGTCAAATTAAGAATTGGGTTCATTATATGAATGAACACTTATGTGTGATTAAATCGGGTCCCGATTATGAGTTTTTATGATAGTGGATTGTGTCAAACAATGTTGAACAATCGACTGTTGGTGGTTAATACTGGGTGTATTATTATTTGATTTCAAAGGTTGAATATTGGGTATGGATATTTGGAATCACTATGCATATTATACTTTGTTTTTAAAAGAAAAGTATTAGAATTGGAGCATGGAATATTGTGGCTCAAATGATTATGATGTTATTGTGAAGTCAGAAATGATATTAATATGATGTTTCATAGATATTGTATAAGATGAAAAGGTTGATATAATTGAAGTTTTCTGAGCAATTGAATTATCTTTTTATTGAAGTCAACAAGATTTCTATCTGTAAATAAGGGACAATTAAATGATTTTGGTTGTAGAGTGGATGCTTATTGGATTGTGATTTGAACAGAGATATGGTTGTTGTTTGATTTTTTTTTTTTTTTTATGAACATTATCCATATTTTTCCCTCTCATACTATCACTTTTTTGCTCATTACACTCCCCTCACGATCCAATTCTCATTTTTACACACCCTGTTCTCTAAAATAAATTAAAATCTCTATATGGAAGTGGTAAAGATATGACACATAAATAGGTGGCAAATGATATATTTTGGTATTGATTGCACAGTCAGTTGTTTAATGAATTGTTGAGTAGTACTCGTGTTCTTACTCCTTGTCATGCTACCATTCTTTTTCTCATTACAATCCCTCTAGATATCCCATCAACCCTATTTCACCCCTTTCTCATTTGGAAATTATTAAATAATTTATTATGGATTGAATTGCATGGGTCGTATGTCAATTTTTGAGCCAAACTTTGTTTCATATTAAGAGATTGTCATGTATGGTCTATTAAGGGCTAGTTGCTAATGAATTGTTGCATACAAGATGAGTTTCTTCAGTAGAGGCAGTCATGGAAGAAACAATAGAGGAAGATATAATTAAAATAGAGGTCCTAGAAGGCCCATATTCTCAATTCATTTTGATGATGATCCTCAGGAGTTGAACCAAATTTTTCAATATGGGTTCTTCAATTGGATTGGGAAAGGGATAATTCAACCTAGACGAGAGAGGCCTCCCTTCCAACCCAAAAATATCCCTGTGCCTCCTCATGTATCTATGCAACCGAAAGTTCTCGAAAATGGTGGATTGAAGGAGATTGTTCATCCTACAGTCTCCCACCAATAAGGCTGGCCCAACTTATCATTGCCTCCTCCTCCTCCACCTGTAAACCCAAATACTCAAATTTCCCCTACACACTCATCGGTTCAGTCCTCTCATGCTAGAAAACGACTTAAAACCGAGGATTCCCATGTGAAATACAAAGGTAAATCTACTTCTTCCCCCTCATCTCCTTCAAATGACTCAACAAAATCAATTTCCTCCCGTATGCACCCGAGGGACGGTTGTTCCTGTTAGCATTGGAAGTCACTCTTGGATTGCAGCAGGAGCAGAGCCCGATGCCCATCAATTTATGTCACGATTTGTGTATGAAAGGGGTGATCAAATGGAAGTAAACTCGGATGATACTATTTCAACTTCGAAACTAGGCCAGACATGCATAGTTAGGTAAGGTCTTAGATAAACTTGAGACAGTAAATTGTAGGAAAGATGAGTAGGAGGAAGACTTGTATCAGAGAGGTGCAAAGGTCTGTCGTAAACATCAGGTTTCTAACAGACTGTAGGAGAAGGCATCTAAACGCAAGATCTTCTTACATTTAAACACAAATACCGGAGAATACAACAATGCAACAATAAATCCTTTATCATAACATGATTGCAATAATTCATACGAATCAGTCATTCACGAACTCTCACAACATAAGATGAAAAATAGATGGAGTAAGAAAGACTGTCTGTCATAAAACAATAAATCTCACATACAGATGCATAACCAGAGAACTAGAGTGTGTTAAAACATTACCATCGGGAGCTTCACTCTACCATCGATGCCTTACAAAAATGGTGAAAACGCCTACATATACTCAAAACAAACCACAACAACGAAAATGAGACACTGCAATTAAAACATTGTGTCTGCATGTCTTTTGGCAGTCTGCGCATGTAGAATCTGGATGATCGTGTGCTTATGACAGATGCAATTGGACTTCTGACTTCCTTGCATGTGAATCGACAAGATTTTAGTCCTTAACTGGACTTTCCATTTATGGAGGAGATGATGTCTAACCACCTCCAACAACTTCAATAATTGCCTTATTGGGGTCGAGAACTGTCTTGGTCAACTCGAGGGGCCATCTGGACCAGCCGAATGGTTCACGAGATGAGAGGTGGAATATGTGGTGTGCTTGGACCATAGGCTTAGCTTCAAAGGTGCTTATCGACATTTCAGGGTTCGGGGTTTTGAGATGTAGAACAACATGAAACCCTCACCTTTCGAACTCCCAAATGATGAAATGCCGATGTGAATAGATCTCGTGCCACACGTCCTTTGGATGTATGATTGATATCCTTTCTTTCATGTAATATAGACACTACCCATCGCGCTAATACCTGCGCAACTCCGCTAACCGCGATTTCCTTCCGGTCATCGATCTTCTCCTATGGATGGATCTGGGCCGTTGACAACATAATTTCATTGGCTCACTTGATTTTTAGACTGAAATGGGGCTTTACGTGCTGTGCTTGGGTGCCTCTCGTGCAACCCACAGACCTGGGTAATCTTGTGCCCAAGACAATAAATGTTGCTAACATTAGGCTCCATCGGGGATAGAGTCGTCCCTGTGATGCTCTATGAACTCATTTTGCAGTTCCAGTTGCCTGCTGTTGGGCTATGGAGTCAAGCTCAAAACACCTTGCCGAAAATATAGGCCGAAAAGTAAAAGTAAAAGCAAAACAAAATAAACAGACATGCTCAAGGGAGCTTATTTATGTACAGTCCTAAACTAGTAAAACTGTATATACATGGGCTAGGTGAAAGCAAATTTCCACCATAGACACCCATACTGCTTGGTGATTCATCCCTTCTCTTTACCGCAGATGCTCCATAAAATGCTAGGGAGGTATGATAGGTAGATGAAGATGAGGTTAACCATGCTGTCCATACCCCCAAATTTTGAGAAGGGGAATAAATTTATAGGCTCCAAAGCCTTTGGAAAGAACAACTCCATATAAGATCCCACAGGGTCACCATATCTAATGCCATGGGAGTTTAGTTGGTCAGAAAACATCTCTTGTCCTCCGTGGTTGTTCACCTGTGGCATGATGTCTTCAGAGTGCACAAGTGGGCGGAGGACAGATGCAGGCTGGCCAATGCCAGATGACACCTACCCACAAACATGCTCTGGATAGGAGATGAGTTGTCTACTAATCCCTTCCTCTTTATGCTGCTTTGTGCTTCCTACAAGCCTAGTAGAGCTGAATTCCACCCATGGCCTTTCCTTAATTAATAAAGGAACATGCTCTATAATGTGGTCTTGGAAATCTTTCATAACACAATACTCACTTGTGAGTATTGGTGGACTAATGTTATTAGAACGTTTCAAGAAATTTGAAATGTAGTACTCCATGCATATAGCCACAGGATCATGGGGAGTATGATAGAATCTTGGCCGCTTCAGAAGACCAAGATGTTCTTCTATAAAAACCTCTCTACTCACAAAAGAATGTCCCTCCCCCTCATGGGAAAACCACTCTGGGTCTTCTACAACTGCAGCTTTTACCCCAGAAAGATGATATTCAAATAAAGGAGCAACAAGATTTAGGTCATAATGACTATTTCTTGGTTCTTGTTCTAGATCTGATCCATAATTTCTATATCCTTTCTTAGATTCTGAAACAGACTGACAATCTTCTTCCTCCTATATATGCAAATCTTCCTGCTTACGAGTCCAACTTCTAGCCCTGATGTTTTCCTCAACCTCTATAGCATCCTCAAACAGATGTATCAATGATGAGGATTTCCTCTCTCTCTTAGGAGGAAGACTAGCTCTAGATGCTGAGCCATGATATAGTACACCATAGCAGAAGTCTCTGTGGGTCTGATCTCTACAGGCATGCTATAATAAACACTGAAAAATCTTCTATTGAAAACAACCAAGGCTTCATCTTCCCCTCTCCTCAAGGCATTAAACTCAGACCAGTATTGATCAAGGGACTTGTTCTCACCCCAACCTTTTAAAAATGTATGGTATAGTTCAGTCCAGGAACCAATAGAACCGGCCTCCAGACACCTAAAACACACTGCAACATCTCCAGACAGGGAGTGTGAGAACATCCTCATGACAACATCTTCGTGAAGGATATCAAATTGGTCAATAAGGGTCTCAAAGGCCTCCATATGCCTCTCAACTGTAACATGACCTTCCCCAGAAAATCGAGGAAGATACTCGAAGAAATCATGAGGATAAGGGTTAAGGTGATATGGCAGCCTCAGAGGTTTAAACAACTTATTTCTAATTTTGATTTGAAAAGTAGTGGGTGGATCATGGTATTCAATAAGAGGCTGGGGAGGCTTAGTAGGAAAAACAGGGGGTAACGAGGTCTGGGAAGACTGTGACTTATCCTCAACCTCCTCAGGACTACAAGGGCACTCAATTTCAAGAAGAGGTGTGATACAGATCTCATCTTCATGGATAGGCAGAGGTGAAGGCATAAGATCAATATCTGCAACACAAGAAGAGGGTATGCTTTCTTCTTCTGAGTGGATAAGGCGAGGCTCAAGGACATCAGAATGTACAAAGGAGAGGAAAAAATTATGTATAAATGAAGGGAAAGAGAAGAATGAGCTGACAAGGAAATACATAACTTCATGCAATAAGCTCATAAACTGATACCTGGTCTTTCCCTTCGACATGGACTTCCTTCTGTCAACAAAATCCCTTCCAGTGGAGTCTTTAAATGTGGATTCGCTAGGTGAATGCTATGCAGAATGAGTGTGTCTGGTTCTCGTTCACCATCAAAGACCAGAACCGAGCTTCGTGTCCCCTAAGAGATACTAGGTGTAGCCAGCGGCACTGCGACAAAGGAGTTACCAGGTGGAATGACCTTAGAGGAGTCGCCAGGTGCAAGTGCAATATTCAATGGTTCTGATGTCTGATGCACCTTCAGAATAAAAATCTTGATGTCGTTCAATCCGAGGGAAGATTTTCAACTTCGTCCCCGGAAACGACGCCAGAAATGTTAGCGTCAGAAGTCACTCCTGGATTGCAGCAGGAGTAGAGCCTGACGCCCATCAATTTATGTCATGATTTGTGTATGAAAGGGGTGATCAAATGGAAGTAAACTCAGACGATACTGTTTCAACTTCGAAACTAGGCTAGGCATGCATAGGCAGATAAGGTCTTAGATAAACTTTAGACAGTAAGTTGTAGTAAATATTAGTAGGAGGAAGACTTGTATCAGAGAGGTGCAAAGGTCTATCGTAAACATCAGGTTTCTAACAGACTGTAGGAGAAGGCATCTAAATGCAAGATCTTCTTACATTTAAATGCAAATACCAGAGAATACAACAATGCAACAATAAATCCTTTATCATAATATGATTGCAATAATTCGAATGAATTAGTCATTCATGAACTCTCACAACATAAGATGAAAAATAGACGGAGTAAGGAAGACTGTCTGTCATAATACAAGAATTCTCACATACAGATGTGTAACCAGAGAACTAGAGCATGTTAAAACATTACCATTGGGAGCTTCACTCTACCATCGATGCCTTACAAAAATGGAGAAAACGCCTACATATACTCAAAACAAACCACTACAGTGAAAACGAGACACTGCAATTAAAACATTGTGTCTGCATTTCTTCTGGCAGTCTACACATGCAGACTCTGGATGATCGTGCACCTATGACAAATGCAATCAGACTCCTAACTGTCCTGCAGGTGAATCGAAAAGATTTTAGTCCTTCGCCGAACTTTCCATTTATGGCGGAGACGATGTCTAACCACCTCCAACAACTTCAATAACTACCTTCTTGGGGTCGGGAATGGTCCTGGTCAACTCGAGGGGCCATCTGGACCAGTTGAACGGTTCACGGGATGAGAGGTGGAAGATGTGGTGTGCTTGGACCATAGGCTTAGCTTCAAAGGCGCTTATCGATGTTTCGGGGTTCGGGGTTTTGAGATGTAGAATGACGTGAAACCCTCACCCTTCAAACTCCCGAATGATGAAATGCCGACGTGAATAGATCTCGCACCACACGTCCTTTGGATGGACGACTGATATCCTTTCTTGCATGTAATATAGACGCTACCCATTGCGCTAATCCTGGCACAACTCCGCTAACTGTGATTTCCCGTCATCCATTGATCTTCTCCTATGGATGGATCTGGGCCGTTGACAACATAATTTCGCTCACTCACTTGAATTTTAGCCTGAAATGGGGCTTTACGTGTTGTGCTTGGGCACCTCTCGTGCAACCCGCAGACCTAGGTACTCTTGTGCCCAAGACAAGAAATGTTGCTAACAGTTCCCATGTTATTAGTGAGATTATTCCTCAAGGTTTGAATCAACCTAAGGCTAATTCTAGGAATTCCAAAAGGGACATTAGTGACAAAAGAAGGATTGCCTCTCAAAGTGGCAAATATGGATTTTGATTTTTGTGTTTATGGTTGATTTGTTGAAGACAATGGACTATATAAAGTTTTGGACAACAAACTATTTTTTTGGATAATGTGGTTATTTACATATTTTGGATATATTTAAATTATTTCTGATATTTAATATTCAAATTTTGGAAATATTTATGGGATTCACAAGGGGTCCCACCTACTTAGTTATTATTTAATAAAATCCCTTAATTATTATTATTGTTATTACTTCCCCTAAACTAAAATTAGTTAAGTTTAATTAACTTAACTAAATGAGTTAGTTGATCTAATTCAACTGATTTGGAATGCATAAAAGCCAAATGAGAAGGAAGAACAAAGGGATAATAGAAGGAGAAAGAAATACTAAGGTTTTCTCTTGTGTTTCCATGAGATAGTTCATTTTTCATTCATTCTTCAGTTCATTAAAGGCCTAATTCGCTTTTTGACAGTAGGGTCCTTTTGTAGACAACAAGGTTAAATGCTGAACCATGTCATTCAGATGCTTGTTTCAAAGGTGTTGGTCTATCTTTGATAGTCTGTGTATACTTGTCTATTTATTGATTGAGTTTCATATCTGATAAAGGATATTGTGCAGAGTCTAGTTGGTAGCAGTCTGTCGCAAGCTGATCTAGATTTTAAAGTTCAGTTTTTAATTCTTGTCAGAGTCCTTTTGTATAGTTTTCATTGGGGATATCTAAATTTGACTTTGTTCCATGCCCTCACAAAGATTTTGTAAAGAGAAGGATACTTTTTATTTCTTGGAATGAAATAAAGAGTTTGCTATTCTGTCTCATTTGTGTGAAAATGTGACTTGGTTTCTTTTGCTTTTGATCTCGATATTTAATTTCTACAATTTGTATATTTTCATAAAATTATATAAAAATTTAATATTTTGCAACAATCTTGTCATTTAAAAAATCAGCCTAAGCCCTTGTAATTAATACTTGTGAATTGTGAAATACTTTTTGAGGCTATAAAACATAGGGTGATATTCCCGGATATATTTTCTTAGCTAGGAAGAATTCAAAAATGTTTGAGTAAGATAAATTATATATTTTCCTCAACATTATTTTTTGGCGACCATACTGGGGAGATATTCCATATCTCTCTGGTTAATTATATGCTTGATTATCATTGAATATATTTATATTTCTTCTTTTTATTTTTTGACTGCTTTCTTTTCTTCATGACTGTACCTATTACAAGGCAACCCAATATTGAGCCCAGTCTTAAAGATCATACCAACATTGCTTTAACCTTATTCGATACCATCTTAGAAATCACTAATACCCTCACTGTCAAGTTTTTGGGTTATAATTTAAACGATTGTGATGATTTTAAAAGATCATAGTCTCTTTGTTCTGCAAAAGAATACTCCTTGATTACTTCCCTATGACAATTGTTAAAGAAAATATGGCATAGACCCTCTTTGTTTCAAAGACTATTCCTTGAGTAAACCATCTTTTGTCACCTCTCTGTAATATATTTTTTAAAATAAGCACGATATTTCTCTGAAGATCATCTCTTGATCAAACCTCTATTATTGCCTCTCTGTGATAAATTTGTTTGAAAAAAAGGTGCCATTGGTTATCTTCATCCCCAAGGACTTTCCACTTGGTCGAGTTATTGTGATTTCTTCCATTATTGTGTTAAACCCTATCACGAATTAGGTTTGTTTCTATTTGAGAATGACTTGGCTCTACCGAGCTTGACTTATTTATGTTTCTCCTCGGGCACTTTTTGGACCAGTCAATTGTTGGGAAATTCTTTTAAAGGAAGTCTGTACATGTTCAATTTCCAGAAAAACTCAGGCTCAGAGTTACATGTTTTTTTTGGTTAATTGTTGTTGTCAAATCAAGAATTGGGTTGATTATATGAATGAACACCTATGTGAGATTAAATTGGGTCCCGATTATGAGTTTTGATGACAATGGATTGTGTCAAACAATGTTGAAAATAGTCGACTGTTGGTGGTTAATATTGGGTCTATTATTATTTGATTTCAAAGGTTGAATATTGGGTATGGATATTTGGAATCACTATGCATATTATACTTTGTTTTTAAAAGAAAAGGGTTAGAATTGGAGCATGGGAGACTGTGGTTCAAATGATTATGATGTTATTGTGAAGTTGGAAATGATATTAATATGATGTTGCATAGTTATTGTATAAGATGAAAAGGTTGATATAATTGAAGTTTTATGGGAAATTGAATTGTCTTTTTATTGAAGTCAGCAAGCTTTCTGTTACACGTCAAAATTACTCACTTTGATAATGTTGCATTTTTCTCACAAGGTCGCAAGTGTCGCATGTTGCTCACAAGTGTCGTAAAGTGTCAAAGAAAGCATGCTGCCATGATGCCTATGTCGTGCCTATAATGACATGAGAAAGACACTTGAAATACCTCAAACATTTGATTTGGAAGAAGAGAAATGAGTCAGCAAGATTGCAAACCTTTTGCCATCTAAAAGAACCTCAAAAACTGAGCTTTTGAAGGAGAGCGCTCCCCTATACCTCTTCTGGGAGCGTCGACGCTCCCCCTTACACTGTTTGGGAGAATTATAAAGCTCCTCTGGCCCTTTTGAGGGAGCGCTACGAATTTTGAAAGTGCTGGCACCCCCCTAAAGCCTACTAGGGAGTGCTACAACACTTTGATGGTCCTTTTGAGGGAGCGCTACCTATTCTGGGCAGTGGTTAAGTTGTTGAAATGAATGGAGGAAACATCTTTTCATTCTTGGAAGGAAGTTGGATTTGAGTCCCTAGTCCAGCCATGATATTAGGGCAGATCCTCAACTGAAGGAGGCAAATCCTCAAATTCCCCAAGGATATCTCAAGTGGTTAAAGTCTCTCCAAGGCTATATAAGCAAGCTTTCTAATGGTGAAAGAGGACTGAAAAAGGGGAATCACACCAAACTTATGATCTTATAAGTGGTGCTGGAACAGAGATATTTTGGAAGCAAGAGACCTATGATCTCATAGGGAACAATCAGTGAAGCCATCATCATTTAGATCGTGGATCTTTTGAGCAAGGGGTAGACAAGGAGGACTTGGCAGAGCTGCTACAATTCATCTATGGCTGTAAGCGATGTTTTGTCCCCATTAATATAATTTGCTTGGCCTGTTTCTTTCTAGTTTGTGTCTAATATTACATGAACTTATCATTAGTAGATTGATCTGTTTTCAAGATAATATCAATAGAGTAGGATTTGGTCGTACTTTGTTTGTCTACAGGACTCAGCGAGGAGAGAAAGATTGGATCTCAACTCGGAGCGTGCAGGGACAAACGTCGATTAAAAGGTACTTACGTTCTCCTTCCTCCTCATGCATTAGTTTGTATAGATTTGAAAGGAAGTTAGTGTCCATGTTAAGCACTTTATGTCTTAGAGTTAGTGTCTAGCTCTTTGAGGCAATCTACCTGTCCGCAGGGAGATTTTCCTACAACGGAAACTAGCGACTCCACTGGGGATCGAATCATAACTTTCTTAGTTTTGTCTTTCCTCATAGACCTTGTCTTACCTTTTTTTTTATTAGGCCTTTATCACCCCTTTATATCTGATTGCATTTTCTGATTGACCCTTCACTCCATCACATTCAGCTTGTTTGTCAAAGTTTGACTGAATTTTAAGGTTTTTTGGACATTTTTGTGAGTTTTTGGGCACCAACACTCCCCTGCCTTGTTAGCAGGGTGACAGTGCTCCCTTAGAATGTTGGACAGAGATTTATAACACCTTGGTGTCCCTTACACCAGAGCGCCAACCCCTATTTTCACAAAATCCCTTCAAAAAATTGCATTTTTGAGGTTAAAAACCCTGTTTCTTACTTGTTGAGCTGCTTTGAGATTCAACGCTTCTTCCCTTGACCTCTGAAATCCTTCATCTTGAGAAGAAAACACCTTTGTGTTCATATTTTATGCCCTTCTTCATTATTTTTGAGTTTTTGCTGTTGAAAGCTTGAAATCAATCCCCTGCTTTCTTCTCTCCTATCCGACTGAGTGGGAACTCTAGTGAAGGACATTTGAACTCTGTAACTCTTCTCATTTGGTTCTTTGAGGTCATATGATCCAATATCTTTCTCCTTCCTTTTGTGTTTTTGGTTTTCTTTCTCTTGTTTGATTGCAAAAGGGTGTGTTTTTTGTGCGAAATCTGCGTTTTCTTGCCCGAATCTCCTTGATCTGAAAGGGTAGCTGGCAGGACAAGTTTCTCATTGAATTGATTATCATTCGCATGAAAATGAAAAAAGTACATCTTAATGATTAGTTTGCATATTAGTTTGCATTTCTGAAATGTTGTAGCATCATGTTGGATTTGATTGAGAACAAAATTGATTGAGGGCATTCTGTCTCAAGTGTTTGATAGTGAAAACGACTCTTCCTCTTTCCCTTAAATAGGTATTCATTGAAAAGAAATGATTGCTTATCATATTTCATGCATATTTTGGGGAATTGAGTCATCATTCCATCAGTTTCACTTTCGTACACCCTTTGAGTAAACAACAACCATTAAAATCAACACTTAACTAAAATTTATTAGATTTTTTACATCTTTGTTAGCAAACCTACATTAGTTTAAGGTGTAGGGCTTTGGAATAGGTTGAAAGGATAACTTTAAAAAGATATAAAAAACACAATAGAATCTTGTGTTAAGGAGTGTTAAATTCCATTTGCAACATCCTGTCTGGGAAGCCCTTCTCACACAAGGGTCAAGCACGAGGTCGCATTGATATTGGCAGAGTTACTCACCCTGCTTTGTTGATATCATTGTAGAGATTGCACGTATTACGGGGATCACTCAGAGGTATACCCACAATGATGAGTGGAAGCCTTTTGAGTTGATTCCGGGCTAGATAACTTTCCCTTGCGTGTGGATCGGACTGTCGACTGTCCCCCTAGGCTTTATTGTTGTCGGTGGTAACCTTAGTGGCCTATCTTTCTAGGTTCTTACACAAGGTGACTGTGAAGGGGAAAGTCTTCACAGTACCTGGAAAAAACGTTGGTCAAACTCACTCAGGCTCCTTGGAGGGTAAATCCACAATTACTGCGTGGAATCTTGCACCAAGGTGTAAGTCCATTAAGTCGGTCGCCAACATAATTGATCCACTCGCTCTATCCCCGCCCCTTCCTATTCTGATCTCGCGACGTTGGATTTCATCACCAACTAGTGGTTTCATCATAGGAAGGTTTGTTTGATTGTTTGCTTCTTATATTCTTAGCATGTGTTGTTTGTTTTACTTCATGGACCTTAGGTCGAGTCAGTGTTAATGGCATCGAATCCTGGGAGTACCAATGGAGGAACCCCTTCTCCCGGGGAACCTTATACCTTTCCTTCTTTTGGAAACTTTGGTCCTCCATATGTTGCCACACTGAGTCTTCCAGGACTCACTATTGGATTACCAGTTTGGTTGTTCCCCACTCCGGTGATCCCGAATCCTCCCAATGTTTCAGCTGCACCTAATACTTTGGATGTCAATACAACACCCACACATCAACCTCATGTTGAATTTTCACCTTCTTCACCCATTAAGTCTCCTTCCATTTCTCCTTCTTCACCTAGTGAAATCTCTAGAGAAAGTAGCCAGGTTGATCAAAAGAAGAAGAAATGGAAATAGAAGACGAAGAAGAACCCAAAAAGGATAAAGGCCCCAACAACATCAGATGTTGGTTCTAAGAAAACAGTTACTGTTAATAGTACTGGGAGTGTTGATGAGGTCAACAAGATTAAAATGAAGAATCCAAAACCCAAATTCCCTTGCATCCTTTGTAAGGATTGCCCCGGTCTTACCCAGGTCTTAGAAATGTGGTCCTCCACGTCATCGGCCTTTGTCAGTCATGTCGATGATACTCCGTCAACTAGTGATGTTCAGATTAGTAAGAAGAAGAAAACTGTCAAGTTCCCTTGCATGTTATGTAAAGGTAATCATTACTCTCACCTTTTTCCTCGCATGGACAAGGCTTCTTCTCTTTTGGAAAAAAACCAACTTCCAAAAGGTTATCGTAAGATTTCCTCCGACCTGTCATTGGTTGATGGAATTGTCAATCCGGTTGATCAGGTGGTCAATCTAGTTTCCTCCTCGATTGAACCACAAACCCAAGTAGCTGATCCAGTTCCGTCATCGATCAACCCCGCTCTTCATCAAAAGAGTGACACCAAAGTGGTCGATCTATTTTCATCCTCGGTCGATCTCACTCTTCCATTAGTGAGTGACACCAAAGTGGTCGATCCGTTTCCACCCGTCGAACCCATTCTTTCCTTGGAGAATGAAACTCAAGTGGTCGATTCAGTTCTATCATCGGTCGATCCCAATCCTCCTTTGATGAGTTCCAAAGTGACTGATCCAATCCCTTCCTCGGTCAGTCCCACTCTTCCTCTAAAGAGTGCCAAAGTGGTCGATCCAGTTTCGCCATCGGTCAATCCCGTTCCTCCATTGAGGAATGTCAAAGTGACTGATCCAGTCCCTTCCTCGGTCAGTCCCAATATTTCTATGAAGAGTGCTGAAATGGTCTATCCAAGTCCACCATTGGTTGATCTGATCCGATCATCGGTCGATCCTACTCTCCTTCTAGAGAGTAAACCCGATACTACCCATGTTTTTCTCGTTAATATAGACTCTACTGTACCGGGGGGCATTCCTCCTTCTCCTGCGAAACCCCCTCCAAGTAATGAGGCCATCCTTTTTGATTGGTGTGTGCTAACTAGACCTCGTCTTCCCTCTCACATTCCTTTCTAGATTACAATACAGGTTCGTGGTCGGGACGTTCCTCAAACAATGATAGATGAAGGTGCGTCTGTTAGTATTTTGTCTTCTATT
>JASDQU010790112.1:0-35966 GCA_032191745.1 Picea mariana | reverse complement strand
ACTGTCTTTATCGATGTCATGGTAGTCCAAGACCCCTTGGATTTTTCTTTACTCCTTGGGAGGGATTATGTCTATGCTATGAAAGCTCTTGTATCCACCCTTTTCCATGTGATATCTTTCCCTCACGATGAAAGAATTGTGACTATTGATCAACTTTCATTCATCGGCCCCGACTAGGTTACCTCCCTAAGTGGTTCTTATATGCAGACAGCATCACCCCCGCCGCATGTCAATTATGTGGCATTGTATCCCATGACTTCAACTTCCAATGATTTGGATCCGGTAGTTGACATGGTGATCTCTTCGGTAGGATTATTGGAGCCTGATCTCCTTACTCCTGTCGTGACCCTTGACATGTGTCCCTTCTCGAGTGATTATCTTCCATCCAATGAAGATCTCTTGGAAGCCATGACCAAGTTTTGTCCCTTGAAATGGTATCCTTCCAGAACATTATCCTCTTGGAAGTCATGATCCAGATGAAACAACAAGAATAGTTTCTCTTCTATGTGGCAAGCTCGTTAAAAAATGAAACAGAGGCCCTGAGCATAGTTCTTTTCCTGTGTCAAGCTCGTGAAAAAATGAAAAAATCACCTCTCCCTTCAAGTTGAGTCTTTCGCCAGATCTCGTAGATGTCGTGTTGAGTCTTTCGTTAGGTCTCATTTTTGAACCTTCATTTCATACACCTGTATCCTTTTTCTCCATCTAGCACAGAAATTGGTGACAACCTCAAAGTCGGTGAATGAATTGAAGCTTGGGGGGCATGTCTCTAGCCTTTGATGATCATTCTGGAGTCAAGTCACTAGCTTTCAAGCTGGGGGTAGAGTACCGAGCTTAGTCTTTGTTCTTTCTCGTGCTCATAAATACATGAGAATGCATCCAGGTAGACTTTTATCTCTTTTTGGGACCTGTATGGATACACGAAAAAGGAACCCCCTAGAGTCATCTTTAAGTTCTTTTCAAACTCTCTAAAGATGAAAAGATTACCAAGTGACCTTGTTCTTTTCATGCTCGTTAAAGTATTTGAAGAAAAAGTCTGTTGAGTGATAGTTTATCTCTTTTTCGGTCTCGTCAGACTACTTTACGAAAAAGAAACTGAGAGAGTTCTCTTTTAAGTGTTTTTCCAAAATCTATAATCCTGAAAAACCTTCAAGTTTTCTGTCTTTGGACTTGTTAAAGCACACATCGACAGGCCCATATGGGATCGAACCCTTACTTCTTCCAGTTCATTAAACAAAGGAAGAGGAACTTACCGAAGGTGAGTTATATCGAGCATGTTTTATCCTCCTCGAGCTCATTAAATCAAAAAGAGGTAGTCGTCTATTTGGATGGGGGAAAAAATTGAAAGAAGCAAGCCAAGCAGTTTTTTGAGAACATTACCAAGTAATTCTTAGAGTCACTCTTGAACATGGCACTTTGTGATTTGCACGCATCATAATCCATTGAACCTCTTCACTGAGCCAATCCTTTGAGTTTCTTTCACTCCTTTGGGTCACTTGACGTAAGTCACAGCATCCACTGCATCATAGATTTTTGGTCCATGTCATGTTTCTGCTGTTGCGCCTTAGCATTCAAGGGAAGTATCTACCTTGAGAGTCAGCCATCACAAATATCTTTCCTCAATACCCATTTCAGTCCATGTTCATTTGATCTACCAATTCCATCTCTATGTCTGTTTCATGTCGTTGATGGGGGATACATTAAGGCCCTCCTTCGACGAGCCTATTCCTGTAGACTTCAACACATTATCCAGAAACTAGACTTAGAAACCAGTTAGTACTTTGGGACCTGCATGCTTCAATGGAAGGCTTCCTCATGTTCGACAATGGGTTTACATCATTGACCTCTGATCGGATGATTCCATGGATGTTTGACTCCAGCTCATCCATTCACATTTGTTGGAATGTACTAGAGTACCTTGGGAATCATTGAGATTAATGGTGATCTCCCTTGTGCTTGTTAACGGTTTACATCATTGAATGGTAATCAAGTGGTTTCTACCATGTTTGACATCAAGACATCTATTCACATGGTAATATTCGTACTACATCGAGATCGGTAAGAAGACCCTGGGTTGAGTGATCACTTTGATATGTACTTTTCCCAGGTTGCGATGGAGTTTCTTTTGAACAATGACACATATATTGTTACATAGATCCACTTTGTATTGGTCGTGGCTATGTCTTGTCACCTCGTAGATCCACTGTGTATTCTTCATAGCTACGATCAGTTCATGTTATAAGAGTATAGATCCACAGCGTATTTTCAGTGGCTATACCTTTTTATCAATACAATTATGGATCCACAGTGTATTTTATGGCGGCCATATCTTGCAAGTCTTGATCACCCAAGCATAGGTATGCCTGCCTTGGGTTTGAAACGTGTCATGATATTTGTTGGATGTTTGTGTGCAGCTTCCGTCAGATTCTCTATGTCTATACCCTTGCTTGAAAGTCTACAAAGCATTTCAGTTATCAGTTCTTGTCTTCTAACTTCATACTTTGGGGGGAATCTGTTACACGTCAAAATTACTCACTTTGATAGTGTCACATTTTTCTCACAAGGTCGCAAGTGTCGCATGCTGCTCACAAGTGTCACAAAGTTTTAAAGAAAGCATGCTGCCATGATGCCTATGTCATGCCTATAACGACATGAGAAAGACACTTGAAATACCTCAAACATTTGATTTGGAAGAGGAGAAATGAGTCAGTAGGCTTGCAAACCTTTTTCCATCTGAAAGCACCTCAAAAACTGAGCTTTTGAAGGAGAGCGCTCCCCTATACCTCTTCTGGGAGCGCCGACACTCCCCCTTACACTGTTTGGGAGAATTATAAAGCTCCTCTGGCCCTTTTGAGGGAGCGCTATGAATTTTGAAAGCGTTGGTTCCCCCCTAAAGCCTACTATGGAGTGCTACAACACTCTGATGGTCCTTTTGAGGGAGCACTACCTATTCTGGGTAGTGGTTAAGTTGTTGAGCTGAATGGAGGAAACATCTTTTCATTCTTGGAAGTCAGTTGGATTCGAATCCCTAGTCCAACCATGATCTTAGGGAAGATCCTCAACTGAAGGAGGCAAATCCTCAACTTCCCCAAGGATATCTCAAGTGGTTAAAGTCTCTCCAAGGCTATATAAGCAAGCTTTCTAATGGTGAAAGAGGACTAAAAAAGGAGAATCAAACCAAACTTATGATCTTATAAGTGGTGCTGGAACAGAGATATTTTGGAAGAAAGAGACCTATGATCTCATAGGGAACAATCCGTGAAACCATCATCATTCAAATCATGGATATTTTGAGCAAGGGGTAGACAAGGAGGACTTGGCAGAGCTACTGCAATTCATCTATGGCTGTAAGCGATGTTTTTTCCTCATTAATATAATTTTCTTGGCCTGTTTCTTTCTAGTTTGTGTCTAATCTTACATGAACTTATCGTGAGTAGATAGATCTGTTTTCAAGCTAATGTCAATAGAGTAGGAAGTGGTCGTACTTTGTTTGTCTACAGGAATCAGAGAGGAGCGAAAGATTGGAGCTCAACTCAGAGCATGCAGGGACAAACGTCGATTAAAAGGTACATCTGTTCTCCTTCCTGCTCATGCATTAGTTTGTATAGATTTGAAAGGAAGTTAGTGTCCACGTTAAGCACTTTCTGTCTTAGAGTTAGGGTCTAGCTCTTTGAGGCAATCTACCTATCCGCAGGGAGATTTTCCTATAACACTTTCTATCTATAAATAAGGGACAGTTAAATGATTTTGGATGTAGAGTGGATGCTTATTGGATTGTGATTTGAACAGAGATATGGTTGTTGTTTGATTTAATTCATTTTTTTTATGAACATTATCCATATTTTCCCCTCTCATACTATCCCTTTTTCGCTCATTACACTTCCCTCATGATCCAATTCTCATTTTTACACGCGTTGTTCTCTAAAATAAATCAAAATCTCTATATGGCAGTGGTAAAGATATGACACATAAATAGGTGGCAGCTGATATATTTTGGTATTGATTGCACAATCAATTGTTTAATGAATTGATGAGAAGACTCGTGTTCTTACTCCCTGTCATGCTACCATTCTTTTTCTCATTACAATCCCTCTAGATATCCCATCAACCCTATTTCACCCCTTTCTCATTTGGAAATTATTAAATAATTTATTATGGATTGAATTGCATGGGTATTATGTCAATTTTTGAGCCAAACCTTGTTTCATATTAAGAGAATGTCATGTATGGTCTGTTAAGGGCTAGTTGCTAATGAATTGTTGCATACATGATGAGTTTCTTCAATAGAGGCAGTCATGGAAGAAAAAATAGGGTAATATGTAATTAGAACAGAGGTCCTAGAAGGCCCATATTCTCAATTCAATTTGATGTCAATCCTCAGGAGTTGAACCAACGTTTTCAAGATGTGTTCTTCAATTGGATTGGGAAAGGGATAATTCAACCTAGAGGAGAGAGGCCTCCCTTCCAACCTCAAAATATCCCTGGTATCCCTATGCCTCCTCATGTATATATGCAACCATAAGTTCTCGAAAATGGTGGATGGTAGGAGATTGTTCATCCGACAGTCTCCCACCAATGTGGCTGGCCCAACTTAGCATTGCCTCCTCCTCATCCACCTATAAACCCAAATGCTCAAATTGCCCCTACACACTCATCAATTCAGTCCTCTCATGCTAGAAAATGACTTAAAACCGAGGCTCCTCATGTGCAAGACAAAGGTAAAGCTGTTTCTTCCCCCTCATCTCCTTCAAATGACTGAACAAAATCAATGTCCTCCCGTATGCACCTGAGGGACGATTGTTCCCATGTTATTAGTGAGATTAAGCCTCAAGGTTTGAATCAACCTAAGGCTAATTATGGGATGTCCCAAGGGGACAACAACGACAGAAGAAGGATTGAATCTCAAAGTGGAAAATATGGTTTTCAATTTATGTGTTTATGGTTGATTTGTTGAAGACAATGGACTACATAAAGTTTTGGAAAACAAACTATGTTTTTTGGATAATGTGGTTATTTACATATTTTGGATATATTTGAATTATTTATGATATTTAATATTCAAATTTTGGAAATACTTATGGGAGTCACAAGGAGTCCCACCTACTTATTTATTATTTAATAAAACCCTTAATTATTATTATTATTATTACTTCCCCTAAACTAAAAATAGTTAAGTTTAATTAACGTAACTAAATGAGGTAGTTGAGCTACTTCAACTGATTTGGAATGCATAAAATCCAAATGAGAATGAAGAACAAAGGGAGAATATAAGGAGAAAGCAATACTAAGGTTTTCTCTTGTGTTTCCATGAGATAGTTCATTTTTCATTCATTCTTTAGTTCATTAAAGGCCTAATTCTCTTTTTGACAGTAGGGTCCTTTTGTAGACAAAAAGGTTAAATGTTGAACCATATCATTCAGATGCTTGTTCAGAGGTGTTGATCTATCTTGGATAGTATGTGTATACTTGTCTATTTATTGATTGATTTTCATAATTGATAAAGGATATTGTGCAGAGTTAAGTTGGCAACAGTCTGGGGCAAGCTAATCTAGATTTTAAAGTTCAGTTTTTACTTCTTGTCAGAGTCCTTTTGTATGGTTTTCATCTGGGATATCTAAATTTGACTTTGTTCCATGCCCTCACATGGATTTTGTAAAGAGAAGGATACTTTTTATTTCTTGGAATGAAATAAAGAGTTTTCTATTCTGTCTCATTTGTGTGAAAATGTGACTTGGTTACTTTTGCTTTTGATCTCCATATTTACTTTCTGCAATCTATAAATTTTTAGAAAATTATATAAAAATTTCATATTTTGCAACAATATTTTCATTTTAAAAATCAACCTAAGCCCTTGTAATTAATACTTGTGGATTTGGAAATACGTTTTGAGGCTATAAAACATAGGGTGATATTCTCGAATATATTGTCTTAGCCATACATGATTCAAAAATGTTTGAGTAAGATAAATCATATATTTTCCTGAACATTATTTTTTGGCGACCATACTGGGAAGATATTCTATATCTCTCTGGTTAATTATATGCTTGATTATCATTGAATATATTTATATTTCTTCTTTTTATTCTTTGACTGTTTTCTTTTCTTCATGACTGTACCTATTACAAGGCAACCCAATATTGAGCCCGGTCTTAAAGATCAGACCAACATTGCTTTAACCTTATTCGACACCATCTTAGAAATCATTAATACCCAGGTTGAGCTTGAACGCTCATGGGAAGTGATTGAGCAAGACATAAGTGTTCAATAATGTTGGGAAGCCAGGAAAAGATAGCCTAGGAATCAACCATAGATTTCTTTTTCCTAAATTTTCGATCTTGTTTTCATGTCCTTAAACCCTCTCATATCTAGGAGAAGAAGAGGTTTATCACCTAAGATCAACCCTATTACTGAAATAGAAAGAAGAACCATTGTTTTTTCCACTCAACAAGGTAATCTAAGAAGAACTTTGTGTGATTCATCTAGTTCGTCTTTCTCTCCCTTACCTATCGTTCACAAGATGGCATCTAGTGGTGGCTCTGGTGGCACTAGAGGTGCTTATTTATCTCAACCTTCAACCTCATCAGTGATTGGTAGCTTGTATAGTCATTAAGTCCCTCTCCAATATACCACCAATCCCACTAAGGTCATAATGAAGTATGGCCTATTTCAATTTGAAGAACATGCTACCACTACTCCGTGGCATGTTTTCTCTCCTTTGAACCTAGCTTCTGCTACTCGTCCACTTCCAAAATTCAAAGAGAATCTCCTTAGGTTTTCAAGAAATAACACAGTCACTATGAATGAAAACTTGGTGGAATTTTCTAATGCCTATCACAACATAAGAGCCAATGATAATGAAACTTGTATGCTCTTATTTTTTAATTCCCTTGAGGGGAAAGCAACGACTGATTTATTTGATCTTCCTCCCAAGATTCTTTCCACTTGGGATGAGTTAGTTTATTGGTTCAAATCTACTTATGGGTAGTCTAAGAGCCCAAGCAAGTAAGAGTATAATAACATTGCTTATAAAGATGGTGAGATTATCAAGTCTTTCAACTTATGTTTCACCAAGTTATATTACTATAATCCCCTACCTCCCCCCTACAGTAATAGGCTTGAAGAAAAGGCCATCGACAAACTTGGTTCCTCTCTGCATACTTGTTTAGAGTATGAAGAACAACTTGAAAGAATAGTTCTTCCTAAGGGAGACTCAGTTAAATAAACGAACATGTTTGCCCTCTTACATATTGTATAAGACATGAATAATTGAATGATAGCGTATGAGAAAAAGGTAAATGTCCCTTCAATTACCCCTAGGGTCTCATCTTTTTCTTCACCACCCTTTAGGAATTCTAATGAAAATAAATTTCAACCTAAAGCCATCATTCCTCTCTATTGGTGTAACTTTTGCGAGGAACATCATGAGGAAAGAACTTGTGAGGTAAAGAAGAGTGTCAGAGATAAAATATTTGGTAAAAGGCCTGAAACTACCATTGTTGTTCTAGATTTCACAGAACCAGAGGTTTTCATGATCATAAAAAATAGGAATAAATCCTATGCTTAGAAAGGTAAATATGATCCTCCTCGCACTTCTTCTAGCCCAACTTCATGTTCACCAACTGCTATAGTGCAAGTTACGAAAAATCCTGACAGTCAAGGAACTCCCTCTCCTCTCCCCTCTTCCAATTACAACATTCTCAATCAATTGACTAATATTAAAGCTGATACTACCCTCCTAGACATGGTTTTCATCCCTGAGCAACAAAAGCATCTGAACAATTTCATGGAAGGAAAATATTCCATCATAGCCAATCTCTCTGAAGAGGTAGATGAAGAGAAATCGATTGTAAATAAAGTAGGTGTACATAAATTTAGACACCCTATAAAAAAAACCCTCGTTTTTCATTTATCTAAAGATTATGGAAAAAATAGCCCATTGTTGTCTAATTGACGACGGTTTGGGCCCAAGGATAATGTCGGAAATTATTATGGAAGAGCTAGGTTTGTCTTGTACAAATGAAAATTCCAGAAGCATGCTCTCTTATAATAGTTTACAACAATTGACCATAGGTGAAATCAAGGGCGTGACCTTGGTTTTATGCACGCATCCTGAAATAAGGACAACCCTTAATATTCATGTAATTGACATGCCAATGAGTAATTATTCAATTATTTTAGGAAGAGACTAGAAATCCTTGAAAGGTGGATGCCTCTCACTCGACGTGACACACTTATCCATTCATCGAAATGGGAAAAACATCATAGTCCTAAGGGAGGGAATAATTTCACCTTATATAGAAAGCATCCTACAACCTAATTTGAATTATATCGAGGAGGACCTAGGAGTGTATTCCATCTTTGTAGATGAGCACAACACTACCTTGGAACAAATTGAACTAGAGGATGGGATGTGGCATATGCACTTTGATGGTTCATCCTCCAATGAAGGAAATGGAGCTGGCACTATCTTGTACTCTCCTCTGGGTAAAATTCACAACTTTTCCTACAGGTTAGAGTTTTCTTTCACAAACAACATCATCGAATTTGAAGCATTACTGCTAGGCATTGACAATGTCTATAATTTAGGTTGTGGTCACCTTACAGTTTTTGGGGGCTTCGAACTTGTTGTAAATCTTATATGAAAGATATATTATCATAGCAACAAGTTAATGAAATGCTACACACAAACTGTTTGGGCACTTATATTGAACTTGATATCTTTCAACATCACTCATGTTAAAAGGGAATTGACTTCAATGGATAATAGGTTAGTTGTTTTTGCAGCCTCTCCTACTCGACAACTTCTGCCACAAAAACCTAATTGCACCTTTCAATCTTTGTATTTTCCTCATATCCCTGACAATGTAGAGTCATGAAAAGTCTTCCCTAGTCATGAGAGCATCTTTTCTTCCATACAAAATGAACCTTATAATTCTAAGGAGATTATATCAATGGAAGATAACAAAATTCTGAAGGGCTTGACTCTTCTAGAAAGTTCATTTTCATTGAGTGATGTAGACAAAAAATAAAAACAAAAAGAAGAGGAGTTGAAAAGGAAAGTGGGTGAAACCATTTCCTTGATCATTAGGACACCCGACTGTCCAAAGAATGTTAAAATAGGTGCCCAATGTTCCGATGAAGAAAAATTCAAGTTGACTGAGTTACTTTGGGAATTTCAAGATGTTTTTGCTTGGTCTTATGAGGATCTTCATGGTTTTTATCCTGTTCTTATACAACATGCCATTCCTATCAAGGAGGGCATAAAAATGATTAGGAAAAAATAAAGACCCATTAACCCTACACTAGAAGAAACTATTGGGAAGGAGTCGGAAAAACTATTGAAAGTTGGATTATTTTCCTTGTTAACTATTTTAAGTGGGTTTCCAATTTGGTTCCCATTCGGAAAACATCTGGTCAGATCCGATTATGCATTGATTTTCACGCATTGAAAAGAGCTAGCATAAAATACCATTTTACTCTCCCTAATATGGAAATGATTTTGCAACAAGTTGCAGGGTCACAGATGATGTCCTTACTTACGGTTTTTCTAGTTACAATCAGATCAAGGTAAAAAGGATAGATAAATAAAAAACCACTTTTATTACACGTTGGGGCACTTTCTCTTATGAACATATGCCTTTTGGTTTATCTAATGCAGGTGCCACTTTACAAAGAGATATGAAAATATATTTTGACGATTTGATCGACAAAATTATTCAGATTTATCTTAATGACTTAACTGTGTATTCAAAAAACTGATAAGATCATTTTGGTCATCTTAGAAAGGTTCTCATGCGATGCAAGAAATTTGGCATTTCTTTAAATCCTTCTAAGTATATCTTTGATGTTACCAAGGGAAAGCTCCTTGGACGCATTGTCTCTGATTCAGAATAAGCATAGATCCCGAAAGGATTTATGCTATCCTAAATCTTCTTGCTCCTACTTCCAAAATGGAGGTTCAAGCCTTTATGGGTATTATCAACTTTGTATGTAGGTTTTTTCCTGATTTTGATGTAATGGTAAAACCAATTCACAATATTCTTAAGCAATATTGATGCTTTTCTTGGACTAATGACGTTGAAAATTCTTTCATAAGGATCAATAAGGAAATCAATTCCGCACCGGTTTTGGTGAAGCTGAATTTTGAGAAAGAATTTGTTATATATACTAATTCCAGAGAGGAGGCAATTTATGCTATCCTAATGCAATGTGATGACCAAGTTAATGGGAAACTAATATCTTACATGAGTCAAATCTTTTTAGATGATGAATTTAAATATTCTTATATTGAAAAACATTCTTTCTCTCTTGTTAAAGCTGTGGAAAAATTTCACCACTTTATCTTATGTAAGAACACGCTGGTAAAGGTCCCTTTACCTGCTGTCAATTTTTTTCTCTCATAGACTTATCTTTCAAGAAAGCTTACACATTTTCTTGCCAATATCCAGGAGCATTATTTAACTATCATGACTTCCAATACCATTAAGTGACATGACTTAACCCTTCACTTAGCTCAACATGTAGAATCAAGTGAAGAAATGGATGAACAAGATAGTTTTATGTCAACACTATTTTATATTGACAGTCAAATCCTTCCTATAGTTGAACACCCTTGGTACAAGGATCTGGTGTATTACTTGCAAAATCAAATATGTTCAGATAACTTAGATACCCATCAAAGGAGAAGTCTCTGTCTTGAATCTTTCAGATATGTCATTTTATGAGAATTCTTGTTTAGGAGATCTGCTGATGGTATGTTACTTCACTGTGTGAATAATGAGGAAGCACAAAAATTGTTACAAGAGATTCATGGATCTTCAAATTTTGTTATTCATGTAGGAGGCCACTTTTTTGCTAAAACTACTGCTTTTAAAATTACCAGGAAAGGGTACCATTGGCTTTCAATATTTCATGATTTGTATAATTTAAATCTTGTGACAAGTGCCAGAAGTTCGCTGGGAAAGAACATCTTTATTCCATGCCTTTACAACCTATCCTCCTTGAATTTCCTTTTTCTAACTGGGGTCTGGAATTTATTGGTCTTATTAATCCTCCATCTTCAGTAGGGAAAGTTTTTATCTTGATAGCCACAAACTATTTTACGAAATGGACTAAAGATGTCTTGCTTAAGCATTCACAGGATGAGCAAGTGATTTCTTTCCTTGAGACTAATATTTTTTCTATATTTGGTCTTCCTTTGGAAATTATTACAAACAATGGTCCCACTTTTATTTCTGCTAAGTTGACTTAGTTTCTAGCTAAATTGGGAGTTGAACATTTTACCTCATCAGCTTATTATCCTCAAGAAAATGGGAAGGCTGAGTCTACTAACAAGAATCTGGTTAGAATTATCAAGAGGCTCATTGAAGATAAGCCTGGTTAATGGCAGACTCTCCTCACTTACGCCCTTTGGGAAGATCACACTACCACCAAGGTAAGCACTGGTTGCACTCCTTTCCTTCTTGTTTATGGTCAAGAGGCCATTCTTCCTACCGATATGGAACTTTCTTATCTAAGGCTGATGCTACAGGTTGAAGAATTAAATTCTTCCAATATCTCTCAAAGAATGAATGCTCTTGGATTTAGAGGAACAAAGGACATTTGCCTTGGATAACATAAAGAAAAGACATCAAACCGTTAAAAGATATTTCAATAATAGTGCCAAACCTGTCAAATTCAAGGTTAATGAGAAGGTATTTCTATCAGATTCAACTCATGTTGATAGAGGAAGGAATTCAAAGTTTCAAAAGTTATGGCTGGGTCCTTTTAAGATCGCTTTGTCTTGGGTGCAAATTCCTATATCCTATAGGACTTCGAAGAGCGATTGTTTTCCTATAGCACCAATGGTTCCGACTTAAAACACTTTGTGGAACCAACTTGAAATCTTAAATGCTGTATGGAATTTTTACTATATTATAGTTTTTATTATTTTCTTTGACTTTACTTTTCTATTATTTCATTTCTGCTATTTCATCTCTGCTATTTCATTTCTGTTGTTTCATTTCTTCTATTTCATTTCTTTTATTGACTTCTTTTCTTGTCAAAATAAATGTTGGATCATGTTTTCCATGATGACGTTATTATGCAAGTATTGTTAATCATTAAAAATCAGGTTACATAGCTTTCATGATGTTCCCCCTTGAAGACATCATTGAAATTGTTATCTTCTTCAACTGTCGTTAGATAAGATAATTGGTTTTATTCCCTATTATGCTTTTATTTTCTTCCATTCACTCCAAGATTCAAAAGAGCACACCATATATTTTTTTTCTTGAAGTCAGGAATGCTTTCACTATGATTAATCAAATGATTATGCGTATAGGGATAAACCTCCTCATACTTAACACTTTCTATGAGTTATTCCTAAAATTCCAAATCATTTTTTCCTTTAAACCGCTCACTTCCCCCTGTTGAATAATCATTCTAATGTCTATCCCATTGATCTGATGTTCACATGGTCTACGAAACTAAATAGTTTGATTTCTTAATATGTTGGAAACATATTTCCCTGTGGAGTCGCCAGTTTGTTGATGCTTAAAATCACAATGATGAATACTGCTCGCAAATGATTGCTATGCTCTATTATTTATTTATGATAACAATAATAAACTAGTAGATGGTACCCCCTTCTTGATTAGAGGCACTATGATGGATATGTTACGCTTATATGTTTGCTACTGTTATAATTATCCCTACACAATCTTCTACAGTTGATGATGCAATTCTTGGTTTCATTCGTTATGACAACATGGTTGGTTGATGTATTATTGCTAAATGCTATTGATGGTTACTCACAATACAGGGAAGTGCTATGGATATAAGGATCATTTTTTTTTATAGGTGTTATGTTATGCATTAAACATTGATTAATGATCTTATACATGATTTTATACAAAATGATAATATGATGATATGGTATCTTGAAAAAAACAAAAGGGGAAAAAATCTATGGAAAAGTCCTAAGGTTATTACAAAAGAGATTATATACAACCTTAAGGTATATGGATTGACACAAAAGAAGGTGCATAACCTTGCTGCTATACTTAAGAACTTGATTAAAGGATTGTTGTGAGGCATATATGGTAATGTTATACGTATGGTTGTTGTTAAATGTTTTGAAACGGCTTAGGGTGGAGCACTATGCAATGGATTGTTGTTGAATTTATGTTGATGTTATGGTATGGGGGAGGAAGCGATGTGCATTTACTGCACATCACTCCAAAACACCCTAGATCCCATCACCCTATCCATAGTTGCATTTGGTTTTTCGGCCTTGGTGGTTGTGGAAGCTCCATGATTTCTGGTTTTGAAAGGAAAAACACAGTCCAACTCTTCCCTCAAAGCGATTTTTCCAGGTATGGCTCCTTTACTTTCCATCCATGATGGTCCCTCTATATTATGAATTGATTTGTTGGCTCAGGGTTGCATGAGATCTATGTTTTTCTTGAGTTTTGACTGTGTATCAACGTTGTGCTTATGGTTTTCTTTGTGAATACTCTTGAATGTTGGCATTTTAAAATGAAGGAATAGATTTTATTGCTTTGTAAAGCATGTACATTGGTTATTGGTTTAAAACATGTCAGTTAGCTAGGGGTTTTATTCTGGTTCTCTGTGGAAAATTATGATAATGGGGTATCATGCTCTGAGTATTTTTTATTACACGGGTTTTACAACAGTCTTGGAATGAAGTTGTTTTCACTCTTTTTCGTTTCGGTTGTGTTATGATTCATTTCTCCAGGTTGTATTACAACTGTTGAAAGTTGCACTATTCTTGCTTTGTTTGGCCGAGCCTCAAGCTATCATTGTTATGGCATTTACTGTCATGATTAATGGAAGCATTGTAAAGTAAAATCTTTCTATCGCCCATAACTTTAAATGGAAGCCTGTATATGTGTTGGGTGGCCATGGGTTGTGCCTAGGCATTCTTTCCACAATGTTTATAAGAATTCACCCTTCTTGAGGTGGCTAAATGTTATGTTTGATTACCCTCACTGTCAAGTTTTTGGGTTATAATTTAAACGACTGTGGTGATTTTAAAAGAGCACAGGATATATGTTCTACAAAATAATACTCCTTGATGACTTCCCTATGACAACTGTTAAAGAAAATATGGCACGGGCCCTCTGTGCTTCGAAGACTCTTCCTTGAGTAAACCATCTTTCGTCACCTCTCTGCAATAATTTTTTTAAAAGAAACGCAATATTTCTTTGAACATCACCTCTTGATCGAACCTTTTTTATTGCCTCTTTGTTGTAAATTTGTTTGAAAAAAAAGTTCCATTGGTTATCTGCATTCTCGAGGACTTTCCCCTTGGTCTATTTATTGTAATTTCTTCCATTACTATGTTAAACCCTAGCATGAATTGGTTCTATTTCTATTTGAGCATGACTTGGTTCTATTGAGCTTGACTTATTTCTCTTTCTCCTTAGGAACTTTTTGGCTTAGTCAATTGTTGGAAAACTCTTTTAAAGGAAGTTTTTACATGTTTGATTTCCACAAAAACTCAGGCTCAAAGTTACATGTTTTTTTTGGTTAACTGTTGTTGTCGAATCAAGTATTTGGTTGATTGTATGAATGAAAACCAATGTGCAATTAAATTGGGGCCTTATTATGATTTTTGATGATAGTGGATTGTGTCAAACAATGTTGAATATTCGACTGTTGGTGGTTAATACTGGTGGATAAATTTCTATTTTCGGCACACTAGTTCAGTGGGAGTTAACTAACTAGTTCTATTTTAGACTTTCTAATCTTATACCATCACTATTATGCATGCATTCCTAATTATAGGATTTCATTTCCTATATGAGTGAAGATCACTCACTCATTTATTAGATCATAATATACATCGATTATCATTCTTCATTGTGTATCTCTCTTCCTTTTCTTGATAAGCTTTGTTTGTGTATGCTTTAGCTAGGTCTCCTGTGCAAGTCTCCATGAAACACTGACATGGTACCATATTTTCACTGCTTGGAGCAACCCAAACAACCTAGAGAAGAGTGAAAGATTCCTTGAGAAAACTTAGTTTCCACAATCGTCGCGGCCTATCCTTATCGAAAGGTGCAACGGTTGGAATTGTCGTGGCCTATCCATCACTGTGACCTATACACAACCAAGGTGTGCTGTCTTCGCAATGTGTTCTTCATTTAGGGTGCAACGATTCAACATCATCACACTTTACCCTTCTCTAGGGTGCAACATTTCAACAACCCTCCAAAAATTGGTTTTATGTAGTAAAATTGCGATATCTCGAAATCCATGATCTGGGTTGGGCTGTTTTTTTTACCAAAGACGTATAACATAGGGATGCTCATGCTCACCAAAAATATCCAAAACCCACTCATATTTTAGGAGACATAGCTATTTTATCATATATATAGCTGTCATAACACCGCCAGTCATATCTCAAAATCCACGATCTGGGTTTTCAAGATCTTTTCATAATCAATAGTAGGGATGAAGGCAATGCAACTTCTTCACTCAATCCTGGTGATAATACTCATGATGTGAAATTATTTTTAATGTAAGACAAAGGTCACATTCCAACTCAAAAGAAAAAGACTGTATAATTTGATGATGGCGACATAAATCGAACCCACATCAGCACTTGAGAAGACCAGATGGGCGAATTGTAAGGATGAGGCCACATGACTACTTATTGAGTTAATCTCCATTGATTTATGGTTTTTTGTTCCTGCATGCAAGACTCTAGACACTATATGGACCACCTTGGAAGGACTCTTTTGAAATAAGGATGAGATGTGAGGTCATATGCTTGAGGTAGATTTGAATACTTTAGACCCTAGAAATTTTGATAATATACATGATTTTTTTACTAAATTTAAATCCTTGATTTTGAGCTTGGGTGAATGTGGTATTGACAAGGTTACATAAGAGAAACAACTTATTCTAACAATCTTGGCCAAGCTAGGACCATAATACATTGTATATGTCTCCAATTTCCATTATGGAAGATGTCTTTTTGGAGAAAATTGGAAAAAGACTATGATGGCTCTGTTCATTGAGTCTCTCACACAAGAGAAGACAAAAATCATACAGATGAGCCTCATCAAGGATTCCAAATCACATGCACTCACCATGCATGATGGAAAAGGATCATGCAAATAGAACGAGAAGGAGGGATATTCCAAACCCTTTAAATATTCTTCAGGTTCCAAAGACTCTTCAGATTCCAAGAAGAAGAAGAAGGGAAAGCAGTGCACTTACTGCAATAAACCAAATCATGAAGAATCCACATGCATGAACAAACAAATCTATCTTATGGTACATGTACTTCAACATAACAACCTTGGAAACTTCATTTCAGTGGGAATCAAGAAGCAGAAGGAAGAAGATTATGCTCCTACAGAAGGTAATAATCATGCTTTGGCTGTAATTAATTCCTCATCTGATTCATGGATTATAGATTATGGTGCATCCCATCATATGGCAGTGAAAGAGGAATTTTTCTGATGATGACTCTTCTTTTCTACTTACACATAAGGGGAGTACTTTTCATGCACCTCCAATGCAACATGCATATACTCTTGTGCTTCCATTAGTTTCATACATCATATATGATTCCATACACTCAGATTCTATACATGGAAATAAGAAGGTAGTATAGAAAGATAAGAAGCCAATGCTGAAGCTTCAATAGATGCCCATGAAGAAACATACCACACTTTAGTCACCAGTCAACCTTGCAGGGAATCCATTGGATTCAAGGAGGACTCAATATCAGTGTGAGGAGCCTTCTCATGTAATTTAAAGTTTAGAACCTACGATGCCCATGCATTGCTATATGGTTCAATCCAATGATCCATAGAACTACAATAATAATGTGGGAAATCCATTATGGAAAGCAATCATACAAAAGGATTATGACTCACACCTAAATAATCTAACTTCACATCTAGTTCCACTTCCACCAGAAAGGAATATTTTCAAGTGCATATGGGTCCACAGGATCAAAAGGTACAAGGCTAGATAGGTTTCCAAAGGACTTCATTGGATCCATAAATATTTCTACATATTCACAAAGAATTTCAGTGAGCATAAACATCAGACTTTGCGGGATCATATTGTAGTGAAGAACACCATTTCTTAGCAGCTTCCATTTTCTTCTTTTGATGCATTATCTTTTGAGGGGGTGGTTTATTCCGATTTGGTTTTCCCTCTTTCCTCACTTTTATTTAGTGTTCATTATTTGCATTGTACATGAGTACCTAATATGGCGTAGTAGCCGAGACTCATTTTTTACTCCATAGTGATTTTCAGAGGGGGTGTTGGAGAAATTTCTATTTTCGACACACTAGTTTAGTGGGAGTAACACTAGTTTAGTGGGAGTTAACTGACTAGTTCTATTTTAGAATTTCTAATTTCAGACCATCACTATTATGCATGCATTCCTAATTATAGGATGTCATTTCCTATATGAGTGAAGATCACTAACTCATTTATTAGATCATAATATACATTTATTCTCATTCTTCATTTTGTATCTCTTTCTTGATAATCTTTGTTTGTGTATGCTTTAGATAGGTCTCCTATGTAGGTTTCCATGAAACACTGAAAAATACTGGGTCTATTATTATTAGATTTCAAAGGTTGAATATTGGGTATGGATATTTGGAATCACTGTGCATATTACATTTTGTTTTTAAAAGAAAAGGGTTAGCATTGGAGCATTGAATATTGTGGCTCTAATGATTATGATGTTATTGTGAATTTGGAAATGATATTAATACGATGTTAAGGGCTAGTTGCTAATGAATTTCTGCATATAGGATGAGTTTCTTCAACAAAGGCAATCATGGAAGAAACAATAGGGGAAGAGGTAACTGGGACAGAGGGCCTAGAAGGCCCAGATTCTCAATTCATTTGATGATGATCTTGAGGAGTTGAACCAAGTTTTTCAAGCTGGGTTCTTCAATTGGATTGGAAAAGGGAGAATTCATCATAGACCATAGAGGTCTCCCTTCCATCCCCAAAATATCCTTGGTATCCATGTGCCTCCTCATCTATCTTTTCAACCAGAAGTTCCTAAAAATGATGGATGGAAGGATATTGTACATTCGGAAGTATCCCACCATCATGGCTGGCCCAAATTATCATTGCCTCCTCCTCCTCCACCTATAAACCCATGCCCTTGCACACTCGTCGGTTCAGTTCTCTCATGCTAGAAAATGACTTAAAACCGAGGCTCCTCATGTGCAAGAAAAAGTAAACATGTTGCTTCCCCCTCATCTCCTTCAAATGACTCAACAAAATCAGTGTCCTCCCATATGCACCTGAGGGATGATTGTTCCCATGTTATTAGTGAGATTAAGCCTCAAGGTTCGAATCAACCTAAGCCTAATTCTAGGAAGTCCAAAGGGGAAAACAATGACAGAAGAAGTATTGCCTCTCAAAGTGGCAAATATGGTCTTTGATTTATGTGTTTATGGTTGATTTGTTGAAGACAATGGACTGCATAAAGTTTTGGACAACAAACTATTTTTTCGGATAATGTGGTTATTTACATATTTTGGATATATTTGAATTATTTCTGATATTTAATATTCAAATTTTGGAAATATTTATGGGAGTCACAAGGGGTCCTACCTACTTAGTTATTATTTAATAAATACCCTTAATTATTATTATTATTATTATTATTACTTCCCCTAAACTGAAATTAGTTCAGTTTAATTAACTTAACTAAATGAGGTAGTTGAACTACTTCAACTGATTTGGAATGCATAAAAGCCAAATGAGAAGGAAGAAGAAAGGGAGAATAGAAGGATAAATAAATACTAACATTTGATCTTGTGTTTCCATGAGATAGTTCAGTTTTCATTCATTCTTCATTTAATTAAAGGCCTAATTCTCTTTTTGATAGCAGGTTCCTATTGTAAACAACAAGGTTAAAAGATGAACCATATCATTCAGATGCTTGTTTCAAAGGTGTTGATCTATCTTTGATAGTCTGTGTATACTTGTTTGTTTATGGATTGAGTTTCATAGCTCATAAAGGATATTGTGGATAGTCAAGTTGGCAATAGTCTATGGCAAGATGATGGATATTTTAAAGTTCAATTTTTACTTCTTGTCAGATTCCTTTTGTATGGTTTTCATCAGGGATATCTAAATTTGACTTTGGTCCATGCCCTCATAGGGATTTTGTATAGATAAGGATACTTTTGATTTCTTGGAATGAAATAAAGTGATTTCTATTCTATCTCATTTGTGTGAATATGTGACTTGGTTACTTTTTCTTTTGATATCCATATTTACTTTCTACAATCTGTATATTTTCAAAAAATAATATAAAAATTTCATATTTTGCAACAATATTTTCATTTAAAAAATCATCCTAAGCCCTTGTAATTAATACTTGTGGAATGGGAAACACTTTTTGAGGCTAAAAAACATAGGGTGATATTCCCGACTATCTTTTCTTATCCAGACAGGATTCAAAAATGTTTGAGTAAGATAAATCATATCTTTTCCTCAACACAATGTTAATGATTTTAGTTATCGCTTATGGGATTATGAAAATCACAAAATCATTAGGATTAGAGCTATTATATTAAATGAGAAGGTCATTTACAAATATTAGTTGCAAGGAAAGAAACAGGAGAAAGAAAAACCAAAATACACAATGCTTGATGAGATTACTGAAAAGGAAATTCCAGAGGTACCAGAAAATCAAAATGTACAACAACAGGTGCATCAGGTACCTCAAACTCATGCAAGTGTTGTTAGAATATCTACCAGGTTAAGTAGACCCCTGAACAATACTCTCCTTCATCATATTATTTATTGTTGATTGATTCTAGTGAACCAAAATGTTATGAAGAGGCAATGCAGGTAGACACTAAAAAGAAGTGGGAGCAAGGCATGAAAGAGGAAATATATTTCCTTGTAAATAAACAAACTTGGGATCTGGTTTAGTTTCTTGCAGGAAAAAGAACATTGCAGAATAAATGGGTTTACAAGTTTAAGGAAGAATACGGAGGCAACAAGTGGTACAAGGTTAGACTTGTTGTAAAGGGGTTTGCACAAAAGAAAGGTTTAGATTTTGATGAAATATTTTCTCCTGTTGTTAAAATGACTTCAATTAGGACTATTTCTACCTCCTCCTGGGCACATGGTTGGAATACTCCAATTCCCCCAATCATAAAAATATTTCTCATATCTTCCTCCTCTTCTGTCAGCTGCACATGCTGATCCAAATCCATCTCTGAATTTATGAGACCCTTAGACAGTCTCATCTGCTCGGTCAGCTTCTCGGGCTAATCCAAATTCACCTGTTCATCCCTACCCACCTGGCAATATGGGATGCTTCCACTGCTTCCCTAGCAGTCCATGGAGTCAACTAATTCCATTTATGTTTCCTTGCCCACTTGGAAAACTGGAAACCTTCCGCTGCCCTTCTAGCAGACTATGAGATCAACCGATCCCATCTTCATCAACACTCCTTGCTGAATTGAACTCACCTACGAGTCCATGAGACTTTCAGTTAGTCTCGCATTCTCATCTTTGCCCACCTGGAAATCTGAGATGCTTCCACCACCCTCCTGGCAGTCTGTGAGATCCCGCAGTGAACTCATATCATTGCCCAGCTGGCAATGTGAAATTCCTTGACTGTCCTCATGACAGTCTCTGAGACCCTCAGCTGATCTCAGCTCGTTGCCCACCTGGAAAACTGGAATTTCTACTTCTCTGCCCTCCTGAAAGTTCTTGATATCTTCAGCTAATCCCAATTCATTTTCAAAATCATTGAGACCTCTCCCAGTCTCTGGTTCACATACCTCAATTGTCCTGTTAACAGCCCCCGCTGTCTTCTGACTATCAACTCCCTGACTGGCCATTTTGCTTTTGGCTTCTTTCATGGGCCATTCATACACTCGTCTCGGTTTGGATTTCTACTGCATCTTCAATGCAAGATTTTCTATATCTGCCCTTAATTAAGAAATATTCTCTTCTTGGCTCTTCCTCCCAGCATGCCTATGGACTTCAGTAATCATGTTGCTATCTCTGTCTGTTCTCCTAGCAACCCTCCTACTGTCACTCCGCACTAAGAGTTCTACCAGCCTCATCTTCCTACAGTCTCCCTGACTGTCTTCTCGAATGTTGCCTACCTACAAACAATCCTTACAGAGTCCTTAGCAACTCTGTCTTCTTTCACCTGAAATATACAGATGAATTTTCTGCTCTGATACCACTTGACACAGTGAGAAAGATGCGACCACACTACTTCCACCTAGTCACACTCTCCTACTCACAGGATCGTTCTAATACCCTCTTCGAGCCGAAATATATTTTTTGGACTCCCAATGGAATCCCTGTGAAAAACCCAATCCACAGGTCCTCTCTTTCTCCCACACGGTCTACTGCACCTAACCGTGGTTGTCCCCGACTTTGTTTCGGGGTTTGAGGTTTCGTGCTTCTTGGTGTCTAGAGTCACTATCCTGTTCTGTCTTCTCCTTCTGTGCTCCTCCAGAGACTAAACTCTGCACATCTTCAACCAATCCAACACATGATGGGTATCTGAGTGAGATCTGACGGCTCAGATCTATTCTCCTTCCCTGCGTTCCTCCTGTGCGTCTTCCTGGACGTGGAAACCAATGGTCCAGATCTAATTCCCAGCCGATCCGATGGCTACCACTCCTCCTCCTGAGCTTGTGCACTTTCTTCCCAACCTTGGGGGAAATTCCAAGGATTCCAAAGGCCTCGGCCCATGTTTAATTCCTCCTGCGAGCTCTCGACTTTGAGTTTGCCTCTGTGTATGAAGACGCTGTTCCTCCTGAGCTTTGGGAACGTTGAATTCTCCAAAGAATTCTTCAGCCTCTACATTCCTTGCAGCACGACTCTGTGTGTGAAAGCAGTCACCCTCTTGAGCTTCTGCACCCGAATCCTCAATGGACTTTTGGACTCCTGTGCCACTATAGGGTCTTCGCGCACCCAAAGTGCTATCTCTCCTGAGCTTCTCAAATGATCAGACCCCTATAGGATTTTATCTTTCTTCTCCCATAGATGGAGAATATGGACGCCCTCCTGGCTATCCTTCTGCCTCAAGCAATCTCTTGCTGAGTCTTTCTGGGTGTTCAGCAACCCAGTGAAGATTCCTTCAGTGGACCTTTCTTCACTTCCAGAACTCAAAGAGTTATTTTCTTCCTTTGTGCATGAATGCACAAAGTCTCAATGCCCTCCTGGTAGAGTTTCTTCTTTTCTCAAAACTTCCAGCAGTTCTGTCCTCCTGTGCACTTATGAACTTGCTCAATGCCCACCTAGAAGAGCTCTCATAATCCTTAGCGATTCTGTCTCTTCTTCCTAAACTTCTCAATAGAAGTCTTTCCCTGTGCACTCCTTGCACTGGCTCAATGTCTACCTGGCAGAGATTCAAAGAATCCTCTATGATTCTATCTGAACTCACAATAGAGTTCCTCCAACTGCACCTTGTTCCTGTGCTCAATGCCCACTTGGCAGAGCTTTACAGAACTCCTCAGAGATTCTGTCTGCAACTGTGTCTTCTCCCACACAGCCTTACCTCCAAGGTATTCAACAACCTTGAGGTCTTCACTCGTCTGAGCTGTCAATTTCATCTTCTGTGCCATAGCACATCTTTGTATGAATCCGTAGAGTTCAGAAGTGCATTCTCAGTGCACCAGTATTCAGAGACCGCAGTACTCTGTCACGCCATCCTGGCATGAAACCTCAAAGACCTTCGCCTGAAATTACACAAACTCCCTGCAAATGCACCAACACACATACATTCACAACATACATAGAGAACGCACACATACATCCACATAACACAGAATCAATGCAGGAAAAACTGCTCTGTTATATTAAATGGTAAATTCTTGTATTTACAAAGGTTTTCTCGAGCTCTCTCTGGCTCTTCTCTTCCTCTTACTCATCTTCTAACTTATAACTACCAAAATGAGATCTAAAAATCTCTTTTACCTGAGGGGGCTCTTAGAACGCTTCCCTCCAGATTCACCTACCCTATTCAATTACATTGAATGGGTTGTCTAGTCCACTATCGGATCTAGATCTCATCCATTACACACATTTAATGGCCACTCTTATCTACAACCTGCACAAAGGCACGACATCCTGGCTCAACAACCTAGACATTTGATTACATTAAATTCAAATTTCAAATGAGGCTGCGCCTCTCTTCAACACGTGATTTGAATTCGCTGACGTGGCTGACTAGCTGGCTGGCTGACGTGGAGAGATGCTCTTGCATCAACTCATTCCTTGATTGATGAATGGAAATTAAATTACACACCTTTATCGATTTTTCACACAAGGAACTTGCCCTGATCTCAACTTATTTGACACATTAAATTTTGATTAATTTATTGTGCTTTAAATATAGATCTTTCGTGAATTGCAGAAGTTCATATTCTTGTTAATTACTCTTTGATTCTTATGTTTTACATTGAAGCTCTCAGTCTGCAAAGAGTACCTATCCTTCTTTTCCTCTTTTGATTTCATATATGAATAACCATTTTTTTATAAACATTATGTTTTTAGCTTCTTTTACAGAGTTGCTATTTCTTTCCATTGCATAAACATTCCATTTATTTCCAATTCGTATTTCTGCATTGTCATTCTTTCCCATTTCTTTTCATTTCTTTCCATGCTTGCTCATTGTGACTGATGCACTTGATTGTGGAAATATCTTGATTTTAGATTGCATATAGTGTTTGATTCCATTTTGTTCATCTTGCTTCTTCCTATAGTTTGAGTGGTTTTCTTTGTGTGTTTTAGGTTCAGTTCTTGCATTCACATTTCATTTCATTCACATAGTTTGAAATAAGTTTTATTTTCTATTTGTTTGATTTCCTTTCGTTAGTTTGATTTCATTGCGATTTGGATTTCCCATTAGTTTATTTCTTGTCATTTGAATTCATATCCATTTGATTTTTTCTTTTATTTCATTTAAGTGTGGATCCGCTATAGGAAATAATCATTGAAAGACAAAAAAATTAAGTGAGCTACCCACGATTAATCATACGAACATCACCCTGAGTGCATGAATACTGTGATCTAAAACTTTATAGCACTAAGTTATTCCTACGTCCTAGTGATGAATCCTTAGTGTTAATTTCCTGCAGTGTGGGTTTGAAGATTTTTTTGTTGGCTTTAGATCAGGCTAGACTAGGTTCTAATCCTACGTTTCCTGCGCCTGCACCTCGAAGCTTATGAGCCCCAGTTGATAATTAAATGTGGGAATTAATAGTGCATATATTTATCCCCAACAAGTATATTGTAGGTTAT
Source organism: Picea mariana (assembly GCA_032191745.1). Classification (NCBI taxonomy): domain Eukaryota; kingdom Viridiplantae; phylum Streptophyta; class Pinopsida; order Pinales; family Pinaceae; genus Picea; species Picea mariana. Next base: position 11,684 of record JASDQU010790112.1, on the reverse strand, counting down.
GTTTTTAGCCTTGGTTCAGGACTTGTCACTTGGGCCTATAAGAAATAATGGGCTATTGCTCTTTCTTTAGTAGAAGCAGAGTATCGAGAAATGGTAAATTCAAGTCAGGAAGCCTTGTGGCTTTGACAGATCCTTTCAGAGTTTGGATTCCAACAACAACATCGAACCATCCTTTGGTGTGACAATTAGAGTTCCATCAATCTCGCCAAAGACCCAGTTCAACATTAATGCAACAAACACATCAATCTACACATGCACTTCATCAGAAAGCTTAGTCATGATCAAGTTATTGAAGTTCTCTTTTTCCCTACAGAAGATCAAATTGTAGACATTTTCACAAAGTCTCTTACATAAGTGAATTTTTTTAAACTTTGATCTATGTTAAGAGTTTAGGAAGTTGTCATCAAGGGGGGATTGTGAGAAACTCTCTTGTAAAATCTCTCTGCAATATTTTTATTTTGCATTAATAAACTGCTACAAGTAGCTGCATTGGCTGGGGCCGAGGATGTTTCCTCGTAGGGTTTTTACCACGTCAAAACATGGGTGTGTTGATCTTTGATATGGTTCTATGAGTGGTTATTGAAGGTGTTCGTCTTCTATTGGAATAATTGTGTTGTTGAAAAATAAGGAGGCTATGATTGTATGGTACCGAGGCAACTTCATCGGGGCTATGGATGTTTGTTGGAACTAAAGAAATGCCAAGAAAAGAGAGATGGGGAACACACTTATGTAAATGTTTGCTTGTTTTAAAAGTAAAAACCCATGGTTGAACCAAAGATAATTTGAAGTGTACATTTATTAAAATAACTTATCTCATTAATTAGCTCTTTGAAAAGGGTGTGTTAGATTACAAGTACTAGAAATATTGGGTTATATATTTTAAAATTTTGGTGTCATTGTGGTACCCATAACTATTGGAAAATTGTCTATAGTTTGTGGAACTTGTTATCACATATAGCTATAAAGGGAAACAACTTGTCCAAGTTTGTGGCCTGCACAAGAAGTGTCAAAGCACAACATTCAGATCAGTCCATTTCGGGCTCAAAATGCAAGAAACAGGCGAGATCAGCTTCAGTGGCATACATTCCTGAGAATATCATATCGACAATTCATGAGAATCGAGGGTTCAAAATATTTTTAAAGTTGTTTGTCAAAGGTATGAAGTCCTGAAACTCGAAGTGAGCATGAGCCATTCGATCTGAAGAGACGCGTGGCGCCAGATTTGGGCTGCGGAGAAATTCATTGTAGGATTTTCCATGTAAGAAGTTTTGAAGTCCCGAAGTGCTCAAGATCCCCAAGTTCTGAACTCTGAAGTAAATCTGGACCGTGGATCTTAAGGGACAGGTGGAAAGTGATTTAATGGTTTGCGGAAGTGAATCTTGGGAGTTTTGGTAGGAAGAAAAAGTAAACTTTGTGAAGTGCGATGTGAATTTGGACCATCCGATCTAGAGGGGCATGTGGCAACATATCAACATATTTGTTGTTTCGTGGATTAGAGGTTCTGTATGGAGAAAGGCGTAGGTTTCATGAAGTTCGAAGTGACGAAATGCCTAGGAACTGGGCCGAAGTCATGGCCCGAGGTCACATGCAGGAAGGAGCGATGGAGAGGAGCTACGCCAAAGGCCAAAATCCCCCGTATTGGTCACAGAAGAAGATTTGCATGGCCTCGAGGCTCCGAGATTGAATCAAAGAAGTCGTGGGCATCGCCTGGAACATTCATGGGTGTCAAGCCTCATCCCAATCCCGATGAAGGTACTTAACGGAAATGGGGATAGTGGTTGAGACCTCGTCTCACCCCATAAATGGAAATCATGGAATAAATGGTCGTGGAGGCAATTTCTTAGCCCAAAGTTCCCCCGTGGACACATTTTCCTCCAAAGTCCATATTGATTTGAGGTAGCGTCTCACAAAAGAATGCCTACACAGTCTGACAGAGAAGATGTAGACTGCAAGCCTTGAATGTAGTGTCCAGAGCATGCCACTGGTGGTGGTAGACAGTTCTGAGTATAAGTAGGTAGATTTGATATTTTGTTAAGGTCGTCGAATTGTTGAGCTAGGCTCCCTGCTATTGTAATATTTTGATGAAGAACACTGGTTCTTTGGTTATTTCTTGATTTGCGACTTCTTGATTAATATAATTCATCTTTCTTACTCCATCTTATTTGCCTCTGATACTGAGAGAGTTCATGATTAGCTGATTCACATGGATTGTTGTGACTGTATTATGATGAATGTTTGATTATAATGTTGTTATGATTTCTTTCAATTTCCTTGAAATTTGAATCCAAGAGGATCTTATGTTTAAGTTTTTCTTCCTTACGCCGCTAGAAAGCCTGATGTTCAAGACAAACCTCTACACTTTCTCACCAAAGNCTCTGATACTGAGAGAGTTCATGATTAGCTGATTCACATGGATTGTTGTGACTGTATTATGATGAATGTTTGATTATAATGTTGTTATGATTTCTTTCAATTTCCTTGAAATTTGAATCCAAGAGGATCTTATGTTTAAGTTTTTCTTCCTTACGCCGCTAGAAGGCCTGATGTTCAAGACAAACCTCTACACTTTCTCACCAAAGTCTTCCTCCTACTCACCTTTACTCCAATTTACTGATAGGAGTTGATTCAAGACCTCAGTTGCTTACGCATACCATTCCAAATTTCTGAGTTACAACGTTATTTTCATTGAGTCTTCTCCATTTGGCCTCTTAAAACTCATTTACATTTATTGTATAAACTAATGGGTACTGGGCTTACCTTCTATGCAATCTGAGGGTGACTTCTAGTGCTAACAAAACTTATATTTAAAATTGAGATATGAAGTATAGGCCGTAGATTTCTATTAATAGAGATAATTGGTTATTCCAGTGTGTCGCCATTTGTTGTGGCTGCAACAACCCACCTTTACTTTTGATTTTACAAGCGAAAGGAAAGGGACCCCATACTAAAATTTCAACCCTATTGCCTAATCCTCTACCACTTGAACCTAATGCTATCCCTTTTCCTACTTTGAGGGAGTTGAAGGTTTTATATTGTTGGATGATTGTTTTTTATGGGTGTTGATTATTTATTTTGATCTAATGGTTTCAAATGTTTTCATGATTCTTATTTTCCTATGATGTTTCGTTGACATATGTTTCAACTATTTGTTGATTTTGAAGTGTTTGATGATACTATGTGGCTACAAGGTATGATGTTCTATTACATGTCCTAGATGAGGTTGTGGCTAATTTTTTGTTGATTGACTAATTCAAATTCCACAACCTCTTGCTGACATGTTATGCTTCATGACTTCATACTTATTCTCTCGCATATGGATTATAATCTTCTTCTTCAAATTAGATTATGCAGTCTTAGGACACTCATCTACAATCACCATATTATTGTTCAATAAACCTAACATTCTCTTATAAGTTGGTTTAATGGGATGGAATATATTATTTATTGTATTGGCTAGTCTTCTTTAGATTGCATGGATAATCCCATTCTTTTGTTTTGCAGAAGTAGGTGTGAAAGGACACTTTGTTTGCATAGCCGCTCCAGCCTTGAGAGGCCTTTGGGGAAATTTGTTCGTCATTTTCTAGAATATTGATTTTTATCTTTATCGAGCTTCCTCTTTTCCTCTTTCTCTAAGGTCCCAAGCTTCCAAGGCTATTGGATCCCCCTTTTCTACAGACCTGTCCCTAAGCTGCTTCAGATTGATCTCTATGAAATTCTTCTTTTGGACTTCCCTCTCTCCCGAAACCTAGGCCCAAGGCCGATTGGGTTTTCTCCTTCTTTTCATATATTATTTCCTCTAACCAAATCTCATAGTTGGATTTTTCCCATCGAGATATTTCCAACGAATGTAACCATTCTTAATTCTGAGTTTCGGATTGAAAGTTATGGCCTCTCAAAGTTTCCTAAGTCTTCACTCACCTTTTCTTCCTGCTTGCACGTGGCTCACTCTCTCCTGTTCCATATTATGTGGCATTGGAATTGATGTGGCATCCACCACTTTCTCTAATCATCATCGATATTTTTCCTGACTCTTCTTCCTTGCCTTCCGATCACATACTCTGACAACAATGTCAGAGCTTCATCTTCTCTGACATTCACACTATTCATTTTCAGAATCCTTATCCATCTGAGAAGATCTACTCATGATGTCACAACTGTTCTCTAATGACCCTCCCCCAATGAATGGTTGGGATTGAATTTCACTTGTTATTCAATTCACAATCTTCATTCATTCTCAGAGTTGAAGGCCTTACAACTAAATTACCCATTGTACATAGATTAATTTATGTTTCTTTTTTATTGAACATTCCTTTTCTACCTCGGATTGAATCCTTTCCTTCTTATTTGGACAACAACATTGTTTGCAATTGAATTATGTGGATAATTACGCAAGATCTTTGAAGCTAAGCCCCTTTTCCTTCCAAGCAACCAACAACGGAACCACGGGTTTATGACTTTGCAATCTTTCACAAGAATAAGCCTTGAGTAGATTTCCAAAGTGAAACTCTCTCGAGCCATCGATATATTCCCTAAGTGGACGGTTATATAGTTTTCGTGCGACAATATTCAAGTTACAACTTTGGATTGTTGGAGTTAACACTCAGAACAGTGTCCTTCAGACTCTGAATGAATTTTAATCGTGACTATTGATCATCACTGAAAGGATTATCCGTATCTTTCACATGCAAAATAGAGATATGAGGGACTATTCCTCGATACCTCTTGTTGATACCATGAAACTTCACAATTTTACAGGATCCCAAATAATTGTCTCTGACTACACGTCATCAATTTTTTCGTGCTTTAACCTTCAGCACATGAATTGAAGAAGGAATATTCTTAGATACCGTTGCACTGGGGAATTGGAACAAGTTGTGAATATTATTTGATACCATGAAACTTCACAAATTTCCTGGATGTTGAATAATCAACTTTGAATGCACGTCATCACCCATTTTTCTAGCATTGACCTTCAACACAAAAATTGAAGAAATAATATTCTTTGATTCTTTTCTTTGATACCTTTTCACTAACACATTAGATCATACTACAAAATAGCTCCCCCAATGGATGATGTATATTTATTGAGATATGTTGAACATATAGATATTTCTCTTGGCGTTAATATGTTGGGATGGTAATTGAACGGGAGATAGGAAGACTCTAATGTGAAGCTCCAACATCATACTTGTAAGTTTTAAACCTGCGAAGTAAAGCAATGCATATAGATTCTTAAGCAAGACAGAAATTAATCAATGGCTCATACATAGAGTACATAGAGATTTTATACTGGAAACCATCAACCGAGAAAACCTTTCTTATATTGATTATATAGAATTTCACCATTCACCATACAATATATATAATGTTTTTAGGTATTTCGTAGATACCAAAAAACTAATCCCTTAAACCGGAATTAATTTACAAAACCGCTAAAAATAGCAAAAACCGCCCAAAAAATATAAATTTTGAGGCACATAACAAGGGGGTGGGGGGGCATACCTGCCCCCCCTTGGGACCCCCCTAGGAAAGCGCCTGACGCACATGACACAATCAGAGCACTAGTGCGAGGGATCATCAGACACAGTTGTCGAACCTGACGCACCTACACACACACATGCAAAGAATATAACACATACCCAACATTCTCCCACTTGTTGTTTTCTTTGCATCCAGGGGTCCAGGGGTATAGGGGATTATATAGTCAACAATCCAGGGAAAAAATGCCCATTGTTACTCTACACCAGGAGAACTTTTCTATGCTCATAGACTTTGACAATGAATCTGCAACATTCTTCAAAGTGTCAACCTTTTCCAGTAACACCTTCTTTTCCTCAACCATGTCTCTCACAAAGTGATACTGAACATCAATATGCTTTGTCTTCGAATGATAAGATGGGTTCTTTGCCAGGAATATTGCACTCTGACTGTCATAATCTAATATCACTACTTGTTGGACCAACCCAATACTTGAACACAATCTTTGTAACCATATTGCTTCCTTTCTTTCATGAGTGGTTGCCATGTATTCAACTTTTGTAGTTGAGAGTGCCACTACAACCTGTCTTTTGCTCATCCAACTTATTGCTCCTCCAAATAGGTTAAACACATACCCACTTGTAGATATTCTGCGATCCAGATCTCCAACCCAGTCTGCATCAACAAAGATATGTATGTCCACCACTCTGTCTAATCCCAGTCTTCCTTGGTAGCACAATCCATAACTGGTGGTGCCACGAAGATACCTGAAGACCCTCTTTACTGTTGTCCAATGCTCCTTCCCTGGTTTTGACATATACCTACTCAAAACTCCCACTGCATGTGAAATTTCTAGTCTAGTACAAACCATTGCATACATCAAACTGCCAACTGCACTGGCATATAGAACATGGGACATATCCTCTTCTTCTTCCTGTGTCTTGGGACACTGATCTGTAGATAAATTTACACCTATAGGAATAGGAACCTTGACCGGTTTACTTCCATGCATATTAAACCTCTGCAATATCGTCTCAACATATTTTCTTTGATTCAACCAGAGTTTCCTTTTTGCACAATCTCTTTTAATCTCCATTCCCAGAATGAAGTTAGCAGCACTGAGATCCTTCATGTCAAATTTGGTGGATAGCTACGATTTCACCTCCTTAATAACATCCATGTTATTTCCTACCAACAACATGTCATCAACATACAACACTACATAAATGAAGTGATTACCAACCTGCTTGGAATATACACAGTGATCAACCTTGCTTCTTACAAATCCCAATCCAAGGATGTATGTGTCAAACTTTTCGTACCACATCCTAGGTGATTGCTTCAGACCATATAGTGACTTCCTTAGCTTACAGACCAGCTCTTTCTTTCCCTTCACTACAAAGCCTTCTGGCTGCTTCATGTAGATTTCTTCTTCCAAATCCCCATGTAGGAATGTTGTCTTCACATCCATTTGTTCCACTTCAAGATCAAAAGAAAGAACAATAGATAAAATAAATCTAATAGAAGTTAAGTTAGAAACAGGAGAAAAAATCTCACCAAAGTCAATTCCTTCTACTTGGGAATAACCTTTTTCTACTAATCGAGCTTTGTATTTCTCCACTTTACCTTGTGCATTAAACTTCTTCTTGAACAACCATTTGCTACCAACCGATTTTCTTCCAGCTGGAAGATCAACTATATCCCATGCCTCATTCTTATTCAAGGCATCCATTTCTTCAACCATGGCCTTCTTCTAGAGTTTACTATCCTCTGAATTCACTGCTTCCCTGACAGTTTTGGGATCATCATCAGTAATAGATAAAGCAAAATTGGAACACAAATCAGGTGGACTATACCTTTTTGGTTTCCTTTTATCTCTCACTGATCTCCTCAATACTGGGGTATGAGGTTCTTCTTCTTATTCTTCTTCTTCCTCTGCTTCCTCTTCTTCAAGTGATTCAGATTTTGCATCATCCAACTCAAGCTCTATTTTCCAAGGTTCATCTTGCATTGGTGGGAATTCCTGTTTGGACACATATTTTACCTCTCTGAAAACAACATCTCGACTATAAACATTTTTCTTTGTTTCTGGGTTCCAAAGATTATAACCTTTCACACCATCTTTATAACCAATAAATATACACTTTTGAGCTTTATTATCCAGCTTACTCCTATTTTCCTTTGGAACATGTACATAAGCATCACAACCAATCACTCTAAGATGTTGAAGAGAGGGTTTCTTTCCACACCATACCTCGTGTGGAGTTTTATCATCCAACACTGATGAAGGTGATCGATTGACTAGGTAACATGTTGTACCCACTACCTCTGCCCAGAATTCTTGTCCTAACCGGCACCGCTGAGCATGCTCCTTGATTTTTCCATCAGTGTCTTGTTCATCCTTTCTACAACTCCATTCTGCTGAGGAGTGTATGGATTAGTCTTCTACCTTGCTATACCACACTTCTTACAGAATTCTTCGAATTCATTTCCGTAGAATTCTCCACCATTATCTGTTCTCAATACCTTTGTTTTCTTCTCTGTCTGATTTTCTACCAGAGCCTTAAACTCTTTAAATTTATCAAATACCCCATATTTCTTTCTAAGAAAACAAATCCATGTGTTTCTTGAAAAATCATCTATGAATGAAACATAATACACATATTTACCTAGGGATGGAACAGGAATAGGTCCAAACACATCACTGTGTATCAACTCTAAGATCCCCTTTGCTCTTGTAGCACCAGATGGGAATCTTACTGGATTATGTTTACCATATATGCAATTTTCACAGAAATCCAATCCAGAGTGCAATTAGACATACCTTCAACCATACCTTCACCATGTAGTGTTCGAAGGCCCTTTTCTCCAATATGCCCCAGTCTTTAATGCTACAACATGGTCTTCTTTTCTAGGACAATATTGGTCTTGTCTCCTTCATTTTTCTGCTCAAGGAAAACATAACTGTTACACCCATTAGTATAAGTGCTTCCAAACAACTTGTACATAGTTCCACAATGAACTCCCGTCATCAACACCATTGCTTCTTGTACCATCTTGCAAGTGTTCTTTTCAAATACAGTTTTCACTCCTGCATCACCCAACTTTCTTACAGATATTAGGCTTCTGGCTAGTTTTGGAATGTGTAGAACCCCAGGGAGAGTTCTAATCCTTCCATCGTTTAGCAGCAACTTAACCCTTCCACATCCCAAGATTTTTGTTGTCGAGTCATCTTCTAGGAATACATCATCACCATGATATTTTTCATATTCAGAGAACCACTCCCCGTGAGGAGTCATATGGTATGATGCACCTGAGTCGATCAACCATACATCATGGTTTGCATGTGTACTTGTAGATGCTAGGTAAACATCACCTCCTTCTTTAGTGGAGGTTTTTGCCTCTGTGGAAGAGGTACTATCAGATCCCTTTGGTTTTTCAACCTTCTTAGACTTGCAATCTTTCTTATAATTCCCTATTTTACCACACTTCCAACATTTCCTCAAATATTTTCCTAGAGATTTAGATCTACCTGTAGATTTAGATCTCCATCCCAAAGGCTTACCAGGGTTCCTGTCTTGGGTATGCCCTCTTACAAATAAAGCATCTGTGTTGTGACCATCCATGCTTTTTGACCTCATCTCTTCAGATAACAAGGATGCAACTACATCCTCATACTTCAATGTAGATTGAGTGGTACTACCTATTGCTACAACCATATTATCCCAAGAGTCTAGGAAAGAACATAATAAAGTAATACACTTATCTTATTCTGCAATCGTAATATTAACAAATCCAAGTGGACTTACCAGAGTATTAAATGCATTTAGATGTTCTGTCACAGAATCTACATCTTCCATCCTAAGATGATACAGTTTCTTTCGAAGAAACAACTTGTTTATCAGGGACTTTGATTGATACAAATTCCCTAACTTATCCCATAGTTCCTTGGCTATAGATTCTCCTGTGACATTCAACAACATCGAATCTACCAGGCAAAGTCGAATAGTACTCCTTGCTCTTCTGTCCAACTTGTCCCAATCTTCCTTCGACATACCAGTAGCTGGTGTACTAGTAGTTTGTGTACCAGTAGCCTGTGTGTTAGTAGATGGTGTACCAATAGGCTGTGTACCAGGATCCATAGCGATCCATTGTTATTTGTCTACAAGAAGGTCCTCCATATTGAGATTCCATAGCTCAAAGTTTTTACCATTGAACTTCTCTATCTCGATTCTAGATGAGCTCACCATTCCTCTTTCTTTACTTGAATCTCCACTGCAAAAGCTTCCACTAAACCCAGGTTTATCACAGACCCAAGATAAAATTGATCTATCAAGACTGAGCCAAACCCTAAAAAAAAAAGGCGTTCCTCTGAAGCCAAATACGAGCTCTGATACCACATGTAAGTTTTAAACCTGCAAAGTAAAGCAATGCATATAGATTCTTAAGCAAGACAAAAATTAATCAATGGCTCATACATAGAGATTTTATACCGGAAACCCTCAACCGGGAAAAACTTTCTTATATTCATTATATCAAATTTCACCATTCACCATACAATATATACAATTCTTTTATGTATTTCGTAGATACCAAAACCCTAATCCCTTAATCCGAGATTAATTTACAAATCCACTAAAAATAGAAAAATCCGCTAAAAATAGAAAGAAACGCCCCAAAAAAAAACAAATTGGGGGCGCTGCCCTGGGCTACCGCCCGTTGCTGAACATTGCGCGTAACTAGGGGGGGGGATACCTGCCCCTAGGAAAGTTCCTAGCGCACACGACAAAAACAAAGCACTAGTGCGAGGGATCATCAAACGCAGTTGTCGAACCTGACACGCCCACACACACACATGGAAAGAATATAACACATACCCAACAATACTCTACCATTTTTTAGGTCCAATGGAAAATTGACCAAAACCCTTGATCTAGTGGGATTTCTCTTTTGTAGGTTCAATAATTAATGGTCAGGATTAACCCACGGGCCTGGTTAATGGTTGTTGAGTCAGAAATTTTAAACAACCATATCATTTTCTATAGGTGTCAAAATAAGGCATGTGATACCTCATTGGAAAGGTATTGGATAGAGGAATGCATTGATGCAAGTATCTAGAATATTGACAGAAGATGACAAAAAATGTAGAAAATAGACACCTATGGATTTGGGGGAGAAATTGGCCTATCCTACTTTAGGAAGTTGTATCTGGAGATATGAACAATGAAATCAGGCACAATATGGCTCATTTTAAATCTATAAGAGTGAAGAGCATGTTGGGGTGGGAATTACTAGTAGTTTGGCAGCAAAAATGGCCTGAAAATGAAAAACATAGGCGGAACCCAAATTCAGATGAAACACCGGGTATGCTGACTTCAAATCGTCATATCTTGAGCTACAAGCAATGAAATTGGGCCAAAAATAGCTCAAAGGAAACATAAGAAATAGGAAAATAAGCCACAATGATCACTTTCTATAGGTGGAAGCCAAAAACGCCCAGAGACTTCCGAAAAAATAAAATATAACGCAAATGGACATAGGAAATGAGTGTTTTTAAATAGATATCATTTGTAAACTGTCCAAGGATGAAAATAATGACTCATAATTATGTTACGTTTCTATGTGTAACACTTATTGTTACACATGATTTTGGTCATCTTGGTGATGTATTAACAATGGTGTACTCAGGTTCCCAACAAGAACTTTCTCCAAAGAAAAGTGGCATTTATCTCCTTCCAAAAAACATATTTTCAAAGTGAGTTTGCAGGCTGCATATGGCCTAGGGTGTGAGAATGACCCATTCTCGCAGGCCAACTTCATCTAGGGTGCGAACTTTTCATAGGTTGCTCTATACACAGGGTGCAAACTTGTTTTTAATTGATCTAAAATTGAAGAAGACTTGAAAAACTTGAATAATATTTGCAAGTTAAATGTTATGTGTTTAAAGCAACCGGATCAATTTGCAACACATAATTAAGGATTACTTATATAAATATACACATAGACAGCAACATAAAACATTGAACATCAAACATAAACATAGCAACTTGATAAAGGAGTTCACCCCACTTCGGGCTACATCTCCTGGTCCATCTTCCAATGGATCATTATTATTAAATTTCTCAAAGTGCTCAAAAACATGTCTTACAATGCTCAAACTGACAAACCGACTACTCCAATGGCTCCGCAGCGTCCCAAAACCCCTG
>JASDQU010790111.1:93525-103741 GCA_032191745.1 Picea mariana | reverse complement strand
ATAGTATCTTTTAGTCAGGTATTTCTTCTCGAAATACCTCTTAAACTCCTTCCACGTGACCTCTTTCTCTCTGATGTGCTGCACTTGCACAAACTGATCCCACCACATGGACGCTTTTCCTTTCAGCTGGTACATTGAAATTCTACCTTCTGCACGGGCAGAATAATTCTGTAGCTGGAAGTATTTCTTCATGCCCAACAACCATGTCTCGACATCTTCCTCCTTCTTATGTTCTCCATCGAATGTTGGAGGTTTAATTTTATTCATCTCTCCTTTCAATTCCTCCCTTCCAGATTTTTGATGTTTTCTGGTAGGGGACGGGCTCGAATTGCTGTGTGTCTCCCTGTCCGAATGTTTTTGGGAGTGACTGTGATGTCGAATACCACTCCTCGATCTACTTATTCTCCCATGATTTCTGCGACTCTCTGTCGTACCTGAGTCTCTTCCCTTCTCAAGTTTCTTCTCTATTCTTTCCAGACTCTTCAAGAATTTTAAGTTTAATTCCCCTTGCCGATCCCTGACTTTCACGAGATTTCAGCTATCAGCTAGGTGAGCCTGGGCATCTTTCTACAATCTTTTGATGAGTTGCATCATATGTTATTCCTTACCCATCTCTTTTCCATGCCCATTGGAGGTCGATCCTTCCACTCCCATATTGACATCCTTTCCTTCCCATTCGTCTCCTGTTTCAGAGGCAATCCTCACCTTTTCCCATTCCATACTCGGCGTTGGTTAACTGGAATCCTGAGCTCCGTTGAACTCTGCACACACACTGTGAAATTAAATTCGAAGTTTGTCAGGCCATTACTCCTTCAGAACAATATGTAACATTTATAAGCCAATACGAACAAGAACGAAAGACATTTTGATTCAATTAAGTTCTCTGAGTTCTCGTTTGGGTTCTGCAATTTTCGTGTTTTCGAAACCTTCACTTTCGGCACTTCGGGATTTTTGGACTTCGGGTTTCGGTCCTCGAAGATCCCACAGTTAGATATTTGCAACCAAAGTCACCCTTTTTCAAGCCGCAATCTCGCGAGTTCGTGAGTCGAAGACCCTCGACTCATTTCCTCTAACCACCGATACCCGAGATGCGACACGGGTATGGCTCCCTCCTCACTAGCGTCTGCTACGCATGACTGTAGCCTAGGGATGAGTGCTATCACCCTTCGCTATTCGCACCTTCATGAGTTGTGGCATCCAACCCTGGTACCCCCTTTTCACGAAACCCCAAGGAGCGATGTTGAATTTTCTCCTCTCGTTCTCGCTACTTCGCGAGTCTCAATGTCGAGCTCCCATGCCCTTATCTCGCGAGTTCCCGAAATCACGAGTTACTTTATTCTCTGGGCCCATAGCACAACTGTCGTCCTTCACCACCGTGGCATGTGGTACGTTCAGGAGGGTCCACGTCACTTTTAATGATGTCATCGGGTCCCACCACTATCGTCTGTCTCCTCGACTCACTGCCACGTGGTATGCATTCATGCGTCCACGTCCAATCCAAGCATGGAATCCAACAGTCAGATCCCCTCCTCAAATCAACGACGCAGATCCTTTTGGTGTTTCGGGGTTTCCACCATGGAAAGTCTCGATCCCTTGTTACCAGGACTCCCGATATCGCGATTCCCGATTTCCCGAAATGGGAAATCTCACGACACGTGTCCTCCGTCTTTCGGATAGTCTAGATCTATTTCGGAGCATTTGCCCCTAGTCTTTGAGGTTTAACCTTCAGAAATCTCCCGACAGATCCAACGACTGTCGGGTTTTCCGGCCGAGATCTGACAGCTCAGACGGTTTCTAACTAACTCGGGATTTCGCGTATCGCGATTTCCACACTCCTGTGCCATTTCCAAAGGAATTTTAATCCTTACGCACATTTTTCCAGATCCGACGGTCACGAGGGCTCGCCCTCCCTCCCGAACAGATCCTAAGGTTCTAACACCATTGGTGTAGAGACCTGTCTCCCCGTGGCCATAGACCACACCAGCCTGCGGTTTCATAGCACCGCTATACTTCCTGATTTCTTAATAAAAAAAAAACTCATCAAGTGTCTCCTTGACGCTTTGGAGCAAACCAGGGTCCAAAATTGGCCTTCCAGACCCAATTTCCCCTCGCATTCTCGGTCCAAAGACTACTCCACTGGCCCATCTAGGCTCAGTGTTGAAACCTTGGCTCTGATACCAAATTGTAGTGTCACTTTTCGCAGCCCAGAGCTTACTCGCGCTCTGATACCAAATTGTAGTGTCACTTTTCACTACCAAGGTTTTCAAACCTCTCGCTAACTAATCTGTACATGGACTTTTACATAAAACATACAGAATTGTATAATCACATGCGTAACAACAAAGAGATACATTTTAATTCTCAAAATAAACATATAGTTACTGTTATAATTAGACAATCCATAGCTTTCAACAGTAATTCATTTACATAGTGGAAAACATGATAACAGATCCAGAACAGTCATGATAAAATGTGGTAAAAATATAATTAAACACTTATCTTGTGACAGTGGAGAAATCCACCAACCAAATGCAGGCCTTCCACGAACCTCCCAGCCGTAGACCGCACTGCTCCTCAACTCAACAGTGGGTCACCCCCGAGCTGGGAATGAGCTCCACCCCAGGGCAAGGAATCCAGACTCAGGCTGAGGTTACAGGGAATTCAGTCACACACAACCACCAGGAAGAATGCTCTCCCAGGAATCTCCCANACCTTCTCTGTCACCTGGACAGTCCTTCGGCTGCCAGTCTCCCTTACCTTGGGTTACAGGAACAGACCGGACCGGAAGTCTCCGGGTTCTGTGGCAACTACAGAGTTCCTTCCAAGAGCTCTCTCCTTCCTCTGCGCACTCTCTCACCTGGAGGGAGTCGCTCACAGGCCAACAAGCCTCATGCAGTCCAGAACTACATGCCACAACAAACATAGGGAAAATGGACACAGGATTCCCAAGAACCAGTTCAATAGTCATAGGATGTTCTCTCGGTCAAGATTTCAGAATAGGGCTCCATGCACAAGCTCGCTCAGCTTTTCCTGGGCAAACAAAGACTCTTCCCCGAAATTGACATGGACATTTCGTTCAGGGAACACACACACTAGTTTTCTCTCACAGACAGACTCCATGGCTCTGAACAAGGGTAAACACGCATTCTTCAACACTCAACACAGGCTTCCTCTCTGTAACAGACATACACCAGGTCTCTTGCAGACTGGCTCATACGGCTCCTGCTCAGGGCAGTCGGGTCGAATGGAATGCGGGAGATTTCTTTTTCCCCCCACGACTGTTCCTTTTTGTTTTATTTGCATGCCTCAGGGTGGACATTTGTCACCCTGGGAACTGCATGCATTCCATCCACATGCCTCCCTGTACACGCCTTTCCTTTTTGCTAGGAACTTAGGATAAAATAATATGCACATGGCTTTTTTAGGAAATAATATTAAAATATTATTCCAGGCTTAAGCCCCCTAGGCTTGTCCCCTAGGCTCAACACTTAGCCCCTTTTTCCACCTTCCAGCCCCTAATCCCTTGCCCACTCTGTGGACGCTCAGTCCCCCTTCACTCATTCATCGTGGTCGGTCTGCACCTGGCGGTGTTTATATTTTATTAATCATTCTGCATACATACAAGTACATAAGCAGGCTCCTGGCCTTCAACACTTAGGCTCCCTGGCCTAACAAACACATAAGCCTACCATTTATACAAAACTTGGCTCACCAGCCTATAGAACATGTTTACAATTCATTTCATATATCATGATTTGCAACGGGGCTCGGCCTTGTGGACACTACAGTATGGAAAGTATTTGTGAACTCCAACACTATTTGGCTCTTCTCTTTCCGCAGTGTGGTCCACCTCATGTTCTGGTCTTCATAGTTATCAATAGGGTAGTACTGTTCCTTGACCACATCCACAAAAAAATCCGAAGTGGGCTCGACCCCATATATTTTAGATTCCTCCGTAGAACTTTGCTCCTAGTAAGTTTCCCACCAATGTTTGACATGGGGGAGAGCCTTGAGGAGTGCGAAGGTGATCTTTTCCCCGTTGGAAAAATTTTGAACAAAGAAATAACCTTCTAATAGATTTAATCATTTTTCTAGGGCATCCGCATCTATCTGACCTTTAAACATGGGAATATCAAAATTAGCTTGTATCTTGAAGGGAGAGGTTCCTCCAAAATGGTCGCTTGATAAAGATGCACGTGTTTCTATCGGTAGGCGTTGAAGGATGTGTGCAAAATTTTCCATCATTTCGCCCCTTTGTTGCGCGAGAGTTTGTTCAAGAAATAAGTTAATAGAATCTTTTGCTCCGCTTTTTTTTATTTTCTGCCGCTATCGAGGGTTTCTTGGGCGTGTGATAGTGATTTTCCTCAAGAGAGACAAGCTCGAGACCCAACTGACTATACTCGGACCTTGTCGGGGACATGCGCTAAAAAAATGATCAAGAACAAGCTGCTATGATACCACTTATTCAGATTATTTTTGGAACAAAATGAAGTAGAGAAATTATAATGAAATACTCATGAAATTTTCTAGAAATAGAGAAACACAACAATACTTGATTTCTATTAATGAAATAATTGTAAGGAGACTGTGAAAATACAGAGTGCAAGACTCGCTAGAATGGTGGCAACTTTATCTCTGAGAAGAGATGTGACGGCTATGCTCATTCACAAGAAGATGATTACAATGAATCTCTGAAGGCCTTTTTATGATAAACATGAATGCGAAAACCCTAGACATCCAAAAACCTAACCCTAGGAGATGAAAATCCAAAAGTCATGTGGGCCCTATTTGGGTAAGTTAGTACATTAACTTCCCGGGGTCGTAACTTTTGCGTACGATCTTCGTTTTAGGCGCGTGATAGCTTGTTGGAAAGGTATTTTCGAGAACTACACATTATTCCATAAAACTCTGACTTCATATACAATTTGATTGTGGCACGCCAAAATAACACTGTTTAGGGCCCCAAAACGACCCTGAAAGTAAAAAAATATGTGTTGACATGAAAACATATAAAATAAGCCAGTTGGATTAGGTGGGAGGCCACCAATATCCACCTAGAAGATGTGTAGGGCTTTAGACAACTCCAAATGTGTAGAACCCACAATTACAAAGAAGTACAAAAGAATGTGCTGAACTAAAAACTGACAAGAAGAGCCAGTTGGAATAGGTGGGTGGCCACCAATATCCACCTGGATCAAAGAAAAAAACAAGTGAATTTAACAATAAAAATAGCAATTTGACTATAAAATCATGAGTAATAGCAAGATTGAGAGTGCCATCCCTGTACTTACTAGTAGATGAGGCACAATGATGTAGGTGCATGTTGAAGTGCTCTAGATACCTATATGACACATGTTAGCAACTTGCCTTGAGTGAGGTAGGGATAATGACACCAAATCTTAGGGAAAGGAAATGAGGGTAAACAAAAAATCAAGGGTGGGAGGTGACAATGCTAGAGAGATTATAACATGGGAAAGAGAGGAAAGGAGGTGACGTTGGCATGATGTTAACAAAGAGGGTTAGATAACATATGTTTTCTAAGAGCAAACATAAGTGCAAAAGGAAAGAAACATCAATAGGGAATTGATGCAAGCAAAGAAGACATCATATATAAACCTGGGGCTAACACGAGCATAAAGAGGACAAATTCCAATGGTATAGTAGCAAGGGGAAATGACGTGAGAGATTTAATCTAAAAGACATCTCCATAGTTGCATTCTATCGGATGTGGAAAATGCATTGAACACTTTGGAAAGGAAAGTAATGGTTAAATTGTTTGGAATACATAGAATCTAGAGTTGATGACCTAGGGAAGATTCAACCTCTTGGAAGGAGACTAAAGAAAAGGGAGAGAGGGGGGGTACAGAAAAAAAGGCAAAACAAGCCCTGAGCTTACTACGAGAGGTCCAAGATAGTCTCACAAAGGTTCTATAAGAAAGGAGTTGACCCATGTGAAAACATGAGATCCTTCCATAGCTAATTAATGTCACCTTAGATAACTGAAAAAAAGTTGAAGGAAGGAAAGGAGAGGAAGAGAAGGGATTCCCCATGCGAATCAAGGATGGTGCATAGGAGAAGAGGGAAAATGAGGGACCCATATGGGGTGCCCTTAAGGATGCTTTGGCATCGAAGGAGAAGAGGTGGGAAAGGATAGAAGAGGAGTCCAACCTGGGTAAGCGTAACATCCCTAGCCACCTAAGTTGGGCCACACCACACAAAAAATTTCTGAACTCTGATACTGTTTAAGTAATTGATATACTTATGCAATTGCTCAGATTAATGCAGACAGCAACATCTATATACAATTACAACATATACATAAAAACCCATAAGAATAATTGAATAATTATTGACATAACACATAAATTAATACACAATAAACACTTATCTTTAGTAAAAAGAACACCAACTGCGTGAAGACCTTCCACGTTCCTCACAAGCCTTAGACCACACCGCTCATAAACTCTCAGTAGTGGGTCACCCCCAAGTTGGGGCTAAATTCCACCCGGGTAAAGGTTTTCTAACCAGGCTAAGGTCTCTTTAACAACATACAAACTCAGACACATGTGCCAACTCAAACTAACAACCTACAGTTCCTCATTCCCCACATGCTTGTCCCACCCCAGGAAGTGTGCCCCTTCTCTTCTCAATAGTCCTTTGGCTGCCCCACTTCCCTTCCCGGGCTTCGACAACAGGCTGGATAGGATGTCCCAGAGCCTTGTAGCTGTAGTTTGGCACCTTGGGAAATCAATTCCTAGCAGTTCTCTCACCTAGAGAGAATGCTCACAGGCCTGACAACCCGCTTATTCAATGTCCTACTAGCCTGACAACCCGTTTCTTCAGTGTCCTACAAGCTTGACAACCCACTTATTCAAGGTCTACGGGCTTGACAACCCATCTCTTTAGTCCGGCTCCAAATCTATTCCAGGTCTTGGTACTAGTGCAGGTACGGTACTAGTAGCATGAAGGTACAAATGACAATAGCATGGAAGTAGGGTGTGAATCCTCATGGAAGGATGATCAAATGAACTAAATTTCCCCAATTATATTTTCATGTTCCCAACTTGATACTTGTCTTGTTGGGAATTAGCTTGGTTCCACATGGATACCCTCACAAGGTGATACATTCCTTAACATAAGGACTTATGATATATTTAAATATCCATACTTTTTACTTTATACATTTTTAGGAATATTAATAAAACATTAATTTGGGATTAAGCCAATTTTCCCAGACTCTTAGCCCCCTTTCCCATTTTGGAGGAGTTTAGCTCCCATACTCTTTTACATGGTTGGTCTGCAGTAGTGATGTGTTTTCATTAAAACTAAGTGTGATTTCATTTTACAAAAATAGGCTCGCTGGCCTTTCAGCTTCAGGCTCACCAACCCAATAACCATATAGGCACTCTGGCCCCAAAGTATTTTGGCTCATCATCCTATATGTATTTACAATGGGGTTCGACCTAGGGGTATTACAGTAAGCAATCCATAGGATGGAGAGAAGAGTAGGTGGTCTCACAAATGATGGAAAAATGGACAGAGGAGACCAAAGGATGGATCTTGGAAGTAGCTTGAGGAGGGCGAGAAAAGGGAGTGAGATCTTACTTGACAAAACAAGTCCTATCTTCATAGAAGAACAAGATCTCTCCAATGAAGCTGCAAGGAACTATCATTATTGCATCCAGCCAAGTTTGGACAAGGAAGATGTTGTACTCCAAGTCTTCCAGAAGCACTGGAAAATGGGTGTTCATTGTCTTGAGGCCATGGGACAAGAGTATTTCAACAACTTTGAGGTGTTTGGTATCGGCCCTATTGAATCCTTTAAGGGTTCAAGGAGAAAGAGAGAAATGGTTAGCACCAAGGGCATGCTGAAAATGAGGTGCCCTAAAATTTAGGGCGGATTAGATATCTACAATGACACGTTTGATCGTGAAATCATTGCAGTGGATCTCTATAAAGAACGGGTTGACTATAAATTTTGGCCTTTTGTTTTGGGGCAAAGAGGATACTGAAAAGATCAAAGGAAAGGGAAGGGGGGAAGGGGCCTAAGCTTGGGTGAGGTCGAGAATGAGTTTAGATAACGTCTCATGAAAGCGTGGACGCGTAAGTATTTTATAGCTGCTGTTTCATTTATTGTATTTGTTGTTTAGACCACTATTGAGCAGTGATCAAATTTGAAGGGTAGGTTCTAATTTAAGTGAGAAGGATATATATTCATTCAACCCTTCCACGATGAAAAGTTAAAAAATAAATTTACATTTCAATTGACAATAATAAATTAAGATCACATGTCATAAGTTTATTTGTATTTTTTTTTAGTTTCCTCTATATAGAGCATTGATGATATGTGTGTGAAAACATATCAACCATCTTCTTTCTAAGCAAGATAGTTTTTTTCCGCTGAAAATATTTACGGACAAAAAATATTATTTTGAGGAAAGATGTATGGTCACTTTGTAAAAGACCCTTTAGAAGCCGTCTGAAATACCTCTAGGTACCTCTCACTATCTACTTCTATAATTTTGTTTGTTATTTTGTCAATATGTCAAACTCCATGTAATAACTTTGCAGGGAGCCTCTATAAATCACTTTGGTCACTTTGATGGCCCTTCACTTGGTGGCCTCATGCTCTTTGGCAATAATTCCCAAAGAAAAAACTCTAAGAGAAGTAAAATACAAATTATTGAATAAAAATTGATTCAAGGCATGGATTCAATCATTCATTTCAAAAAAAAAAAAACATTGAAACACATGAACCCAAATAACAAAACCGAGATGACAAATACATAAATGGGTCCTTACCAATCACACGAATGAAAATACATAAAAAATGGAGCTTAACCATTGAAACACATAGACCCTTGTGAGAAATATATACACTTAAACATTGAAACACATACCCTTATGAGGAATATATACAAGGGCCCTTGGAAATCACTGAAACACATAGACCAGATGACAAGTATATACAAAAGCACTTACCAAGCTTTGGGGTTGCACTAGTCTCTTATATTTTGGATAGAACATGCGATTAGTCACCTGTGGCCTTCTACTCTGTGTAATCCAATCAATCGATTTTTTCTTTTTGATTTTATATCTTTTTCTCTCTTTGGTTCTTTGGTTTGGCTTATTTCTTTATATGCGTTGGTACAAGTTATACCACATCATTAAGGATTCTTGTATTTTATTCTCCAAATTTTCAACTTATTTTTTCATCTTGGAGACAGCCTAAGGAAAAAAAATGGCAGTCTTCACCTTTTCAAGAACTTTGTTCCAAAGGCACCTCGAAACATTGTTCAAGGCATTGGTTGCACATCCAATAGTAATACATTCAGAGGCCATTGGATTCATGATAATTACATAGTGTGAGGTCTGGAAAATCAAAATAAACAAACAAGTCCTGAATCACAGGGGCAAGGAAAGATTAAAATTGCTCTTCCATCGACTAAATCGCCAACAAAATTAGGATTTTTCCTCGCTCAAATTGATATAAGGCTATGCAGATGGACTCTCGAGATGAATGCATCCTCAATTATCCAGCCGTTATTATTCATTTATCTTGTGGTTCTTGTTCACCACAACTAGAAAGAGACTTGATTTGTCGACCATTAATACTCAACAGCTAGGTGTGAAGCAACTCGGCTTTAGGAATGTTGGAAGTTGAGGATTGCTTGTTCGTTATTTTTAGATTTTATCTGAGTCACTTGGGTTGTCTGGATGTGATGAGCCTTGGTTGACCTATAGCTGTAAAGGTGAATGAGGGGGGCTTTGGGGTGCCATCTACGGACATGTTGATTATCATCATGGTCGATATCATGTTCTCCATTGCAGGCCACGAGACATGATTTCCTCTAGTTAGCCCTAGGCATGAGGGGTAACATGATAAATGTTTTACACTTAAAAAACATTTTAATGTACTATGGGTCACTTAAGTGAAAAAAATACTAAATTCTTTATGTACCCATATGACTAGTGTTTATATCTACGTGTTAGAAGAAAGGCCTTACACACATAAAATGTGCAATTTTATTACAAGTGATAACCCACTTATGTTTTCCATAATCTTAGGTGTTTATCAAACCGAAGGATGGTGGGCTAGGTTTTATAGGATTTTATATCAAAAGGAAAAGGAGAGCATTGTATGGGCTATCATTTTTGCATTCTTGAAATACACGATTGGAGAATCTTGAGAGGGTAGTTACATTTTTGAAGGTTC
>JASDQU010790111.1:52396-65610 GCA_032191745.1 Picea mariana | reverse complement strand
TACCCTCCTCAAAATAAAACATAATCTTCAATAACAAATAAAACAAAAGGAAAAACAAAAATTAGGTGGACTATACCTTTTTGTTTTCCTTCTTACATGAATATATCCCCTCATGATGGAGGTCTATGATTCCTCATCATCTGATTCATCTAACTCATCTTCATTTGTTGAGTATTCTCCATTCTCCAGATCAAACTTTAGTTTCTCTGGTTATACTTCTCTTGGTTCATTTTCATGCTTAGGAGTGCTTTTAACTTCTCTAAGGATGACATCACAACTATAAATAGTCTTCCTTACTACCGTATTTGAAATCTTGTATTCTTTTACTCTATCTTTATAAACAATGGAGATACATTTCTTTTCTTTATTATCCAACTTGCTCCTTTTCTCCATTCTAACACGCACATAAGCGTCACAACTAAAAACTCTAATACATTAAAGAGAGGGTTTCTTAAAGTGCATGCCTCATGAGGAGTCTGATCAAACAATGCTGATGTAGGTGAATGATTGATCACATAACATGCAATGTTTACTACCTTTGCCAACAATTTTTGTTCTATGCCTCCACTGAGCATACTTCTTTCCTTTTCCATCAATGTCTTATCCATCCTTTTTGCAACTCCATTCTAATGAGGTGTGTATGTAGTTGTATTTTTGCATGCTATTCTATATTGTTTACATCACTTCACAAAATATTTTCCACAAAGTTCTCCTCCATTATTGGTCCTCAAAACTTCTACTTTCTTCTATATCTAGTTTTCTACAAGAGCTTTGAACTCTTTGAATTTTTTGAAAACCTTAGATTTCTTCTTCAAGAAATACGTCCATGTTTTCCTAGAGAAATCATATATAAATGAGACATAATACAAAGATCCTCCTTGAGATGAAATAGGGAGAGGTCCAACCACATCACTGTGTATCGGCTCTAGTATCCCTTTTTCCCTTGTAGCATTAGATGTGAATCTCACCCAATTTTGTTACCTTATACACAATGTTCACAAAAATCAAAATCTAAAGAGCAATCAAAGACCCCTTCAACCATCCCTTTACTACGCAAAGCATGAATGCATCATAATGATTACCGTGAAAAAATATGGAGAAACTATGCTTATAGGTGTTATATCTGAGATCTTTACACCAAGGTTGCAAAGTCAATGTATAGTTAGATGGTGTTACCTTCCTTTATATCATGGTTAGGAAGGCTCCATTCCTCTAGAGGGAAATTTGTTTTAACTAAGTTATTTGTCCAAGCAACCAACAATACTAGTTGATAAAGATACTAAAGCTTAATTGTTTTTTAAGATCCAAGATTTATGAATATGATACTTCCAAAGGGTATCCCTTGTATATGGAATTATTTTCGAATGTAGTATTGTGTTGCATTGGTTGGAATGCCTTGATAATTTTGTTCAATTGTATCATTTTTTCTATACTGCTAGCATTTTGTCCACCCAAGGTGGAAATTATCTTTTGTGTGTGTGTGAGTCTAGAATCTTAAGGAATATTAGATTATCAGATAATAGATGACAATGTTGATTGGAAAAGGTTTTTCATTTTATTTAGTACATTCAATATATTAATCATGGTTTTGGGGAGAAGAACGATGGTGGTGAAAACAAAAAGGGAGGGGATGATGATAAGAAGGGTAGTGATAAATCCAAAGGCCATGGTGAAGACAAGAAGGGTAGTGATAAATCCAAAGGCCATGGTGAAGACAAGAAGGGTAGTGATAAATCCAAAAGCCATGGTGAAGACAAGAAGGGTGAACATAAGAAAAAATAAGTCCATATTCCTAGATATGCCATTGAGTTTGTCTTATTATGCTCACAAAACTTGGAAAATAAGTTGATAGGGAAGAATTCTCTCCACATAAAGATAAAAAAATATACAGCCTCTAATTTTGATTTCCTTTCTTCTACCATTTTTTCTAGTGTTTTCTTTTCTAATACTACTATACAATTCACCATTTTCTCTTTTCTTCCTAGTTTTCATACTTATCTACCTCCTTGAACTTATCTCTATTTAAAATAAAGGTCCATAGTCTATATTGCAGAGATGGGTTTCTTCTAAGATCCCTATTGATGTTGTTGTTTTAGCGCATTCCAGAAGTAACACCAATGGTTCCAATCACAATATTCAACAACACAAATACCATAATAATACTGAACTAGTTGAGCATATAAACCCACATACGAGGCACAAATTCTACAATTATCCCCAACACGATTTCCACTTTGCAATATATAAACAATAAGAAAAATAAAACCTTTCTTGGATTGGATTCCAGATCCCACATCTCCCCTCTTAGTTAATCCCCCCACAAAAACTTTTATAACTTGCTTTAATACTTACATTTTCATCCTTGTTTTATCTTCTTTTACTACTACATTATCTACCATTTTCTTCACTTTTACCTGATTTTCAAACTCAACTAGCTCCTTGACCTTATCTCTATACTTTTATGAGTAACATCATACATATATTAGACTTTATAGATTTGAAGGAAAACCTCATCTCCTTCCAAAGTTTGTTTGTGATCGTTTTTTCTTGATTGAGCTGAAAGATGGTCATTTTTCCTTGATAGAAAGAAAAAGTAGCTTATCCCCACCCCATTCAAGAGTATCATAATTTTAGTCGAAATTGATCAGGGTTTCAATTCTTTTGATCCAAAAGAGGACGATATTGTGAAGGGTTTTGATAGTAAAGGAACTTCCAAAACCCATGTAATTTCAATTGGTGACAATACTTGCTTACCTGAAGAAGGAGGATATGTAGGAAGTGTCAGTGACAATGAATATTGTGACATGGAAGTAGATAAAGATGCTAAATTGATTTCCCCAACGTGCAACCCTAGTATCAAAGTTAACGATTCCATCTTACGCAATGATATTCATACTTAAGTAAGTTCTAATACTTGATTAAAAATGCAGATTCTTCAAGAAAATAGAAAATGAGAAGTTATTAATGAGCCTAGCCATGAGGAAAAATAGAGGTGTAAGTTTGGAGCTAATGGTAGAAGGGGGTTAGTTTCTCAATTTGCTAGGAAGACATCGACCCATCCTAGAAATTGATTTTCTCTACCATTTGGTGGAAATGGAAGGAAGAACATTGCTAGAGCAAGTTCTAATGATGGTGATGGGGGTGACCCCCATAAAAATAAGCATGAAATTAAACATGCCACTATCCCTTTCACCATAAAATATTCTCAAATGATGACAAGGGTGAACAATCTAAAGCACATGAGAAAAATGACTAACATGGAAGTTGACGGTTCTAATAAATTGCCATATTGGGAAATCATGTAGATTGAAGAAAACAAATTGATAATTGGAGAGATGTAACATAAATCACTCACTTTCAAATAAAATTTTATCTCCTTACACCATGTAAGTTAAAATAAGGAGTAAAAAAACTTTGTATAAGTAAGGTCAGGGTTAAAGGGAAAATAAGCTTAGAAGACTAAAATGTTGTTGTAGACACCAAAATATTAGGACCTATTGGAGCTTTGAAAATGCACCAGACAACTTGAGACATATTGGTACATTTTGTAAAGGAGCAAAAACAAGAAAACCTTAGGTTGAAAAAGAGGATTTCTAAACTAGAGGTTTCCTTGAATCCCAAACCATTATTCACATAGTCACTTACAATTAGTGGGCCTGATGATACTTATGAATAAACAACTTAGAAATACTCAGAAGCTAAAGAAACTCCGATGGGAGTCCATTGCCATGTTGTTACCTTTGGAGAAATAATTGTTTTATTATTTGAATTGTGGGAGATAATGGATGCACATTTTATACTTTTTGGAAGGGCTCATTCTGTGAAGGAATTCTTCAATGCTAAGTTGCAAAATATGTCTCTTTTAATGAAAAATGTTTATACATTTATTAGAAAGCTCACTAATATGAGTGAACACAAAAGGTAAAAGGAGAACCTACCATCCAATAATAGATTGAAACAAATCCAACATGGATGAGATTGTAGAATTTAAAGGACATAATGAAGAACAAGAAGATAAAGAATTGGTGGAAAGGAACAAATATGAAATCGTTATTAATTTATTATTAACATGATTGTACAATATAGAGTATATCCACATAATAAATATTGGTTGTGGAGCCTGATTATCTTCATGATTCAGAGGTTTTTGTTTTCATCCATGTTTATATCCCATGAAGAATTTACACCCTGAAAGACTCTACACCCCTCCACACAGGGGAGTTGCAAGGGGATGATCCCCCCAACTGGGGGGGTCTGGGGGAAAGTGTGCCGAAGCCCCCAAAGGAAAAATTTCCTTGTAAATGTATATTATAATTTCATAGTAAATTTGGATCGTTCATTATAAGGTCACAGATCTGATGGTAGATGTTATGTTAGGGTTTTTTTCCCTAGAAGGAAACCCTCTTTTATGAGGGAAATGTATTGCAGCTATGTATCATTACGAATGTTGTATTATGAGAGAGGATACTGTGAGAGAAAGGAGAGGAGCTTACAACAAGTGTGCTGTAGGTTGTATCCCTTCATTTGCTAGATAATAAAAAGGAAGGACCTGACAATTTCTCTGGTGAACGTAGCCCACACTGGGTGAACCACGTATATCTATGTCTCTATCATATTGTGTATCTTCTGTGTTTTATTTTCGCATTTGTTTTTATTTTATTTCTCTACGATCCTGTTTTTCTAACAACTGGTATCAAAACAAAGGGTAACTCGCAGGAAAAGAGGGTTCCTGGTTCAAGTGGGAGCAATGGCGGAAGATGGAAAGTTTAGGGTCGAGAAATTTAACAGCCAAAAACTACCAGTTATGGAAAATGCAGATGGAAGGTTATTTATATCACAAGGATCTATTTCTACCATTAG
The DNA here is from genome assembly GCA_032191745.1 of Picea mariana. Classification (NCBI taxonomy): domain Eukaryota; kingdom Viridiplantae; phylum Streptophyta; class Pinopsida; order Pinales; family Pinaceae; genus Picea; species Picea mariana. The sequence continues at coordinate 60,750 of JASDQU010790111.1, read as the reverse complement.
GTGGAATATCAAAGAAGTTGATGGCCATGAAGGATGAAGAATGTGAGTTTCTTGACAGAAATGCACTATGAATGATACGTCTAAGCCTAACAACGTCGGTGGCTTTCAATATTTTGAAAGAAAAGACAACAAAGGAGCTGATGGACGCATTGGATAAACTGTATGAAAAACCCTCGGAATCCAATAAAGTATTTCCAATGAAGAGATTATTTACTATGAAGATGTCAGAAGATGGGTATGTTGCAGATCATTTAAATGAATTTAATACGATTACTAATCAACTAAGTTTTGTAAAAGTGGACTTTGATGATGAGGTCATGGCTCTTATAATCTTGTGCTCATTGCCAGAAAGTTGGAATGGCTTGATCATGGTTGTAAGTAACTCTGTCTTTGGTTCAAACACTTTAAAATTTGACAATGTTGTTGGTGTTATCTTTAGCGAGGAAATGTGACGGAAAAACACAGGTGAGACATCAGGTAATGCGTTAAACATGGAGAACAGGGGAAGACAAAAGGATAGAAGAAAGGGCTCAGGGAACCATAGGAATTATAGGAAGGACAGATCCAAATCCAGAATGGGAAAGATAGAGTGATGGAATTTTGGGAAGAAAGGACATATGAAGAAAGACTACAGAGCTCCAGANTACAGGGGAAGACAAAAGGATAGAAAGGGCTCAGGGAACCATAGGAATTATAGGAAGGACAGATCCAAATCCAGAATGGGAAAGATAGAGTGATGGAATTTTGGGAAGAAAGGACATATGAAGAAAGACTACAGAGCTCCAGAGAAACAAAGAGATGGACAACATGAGAAAAATTAAGAAGCAAATGTAACATGTGATGTGTTACAAGATGATTTGATTCTTTCTGTAGATAATATTTCTGAGTCTTGGGTAGTAGATTAAGGGGCTTCATTTCATGCCACACCCCATAGGAAACATTTTCTAGATTATGTTCAAGGTGATTTTGGACAGGTTCATTTGGGTGATGATGCACCATGAAAAATTGTTGGAATGGGAAAGGTAAAAATAAAGCAAAGGAATGGAAACCAATGGTTGTTGAAAGAGGTAAGACATGTTCCAGATATATGGAAAAATCTAATTTCAACAGGGCAGTTGGCAAGTGAAGGTTGTATATCCATATTTACAGAGTAGGTGTGGAAGGTCACCAAAGGATCACTGGTGATAGAAAAAGGATAGAAGGTAGGTACATTGTATTTATGTACTGGTAATACTGACTCTTCTACCTCTTTAGCTTGTACAGGAGTGGATACAACACTGTGGCATCATAGGATCATACACATGAGTGAGAAGAGGATGCAGATACTTCACAAAAGAATTTTGTTGCCAGATCTTCTCATAGTCAGATTTCTCATAGTCGGAAAAGAAAAGAAGAGTGAAAGGTTAGAGCTTGTGCATACAGATGTATGGGGACTAGCTCATGTATCATCTCTTGGTGGCTCTTGTTATTATGTTACTTTTATTGATGATGTAACTATAAAAACTTGTTTTTATGGGATTCGACAAAAATATGATGTTTTTGATACTTTTAAGAAATGGAAAGATTTGATTGAGAATGAGACAGGAAAAATGTTGAAGTGACTCAGATCAGACAATGGAGGTGAATATTGAAGCAATGAGTTTGATGATTACTGTTCATACCATGAGATTCGTAGAGAGAAGACAATTCCAAGAACACCACAAGAAAATGGTGTGCTAGAAAGGACGAACAAGACAATCATGGAGCATGCAAGGAGTATGAGATTGCATGTTGGTTTTCCCTTACAGTTCTAGGCAGATGCTGCAGATACTACTATTTAATTAATAAAMAGAGGACCTTCAAGRTCTTTGGATGGTGGAATTCCAGAGGGGGCATGGATAGGTAAAAAGGTAAACTATTCTTTTTTGAAGACTTTCRGTTGTGAAKCATTTGTCCATATTGATAAAGAAAATAAAACAAAGCTTGAGGCAAAATCCAAGAAACCTTTATTGGATACAATGTTAATGATTTTGGTTATCGCTTATGGGATTATGAAAATCACAAAATCATTAGGAGTAGAGATGCCACATTCAATGAGAAGGTCATCTACAAAGATCAGTTGCAAGGAAAGAAAAAGGAAAAAGAAAAACCAGAATACACAATGCTTGATGAGATCACTAAAAAAKAAATTCCAAAGGTACCAGAAAATCAAAATGTACAACAACAAGAGMAAMAATACCTCAAACTCYTGCAAGTGTTGTTAGAATATCTACYGKGTTAAGTAGACCCCCTGAAYGATAGTCTCCTTCATTSTATTATTTATTGTTGACTRATTTTGGTGAACCARAATGTTATGAAGAGGCAATGCAGGKAGACACTAAAAATAAGTGGGAGCAAGGCATGAAAGAGGAAATGGATTCCCTGGAAAATAAACAGACTTGGGATTTGGTTTAGTTGCCTRCAAGAAAAAGAGMATTGCATAATAAATGGGTTTACAAGTTGAAGGAAGAAGATGGAGGCAAAAAGCGGTACRAGGCTAGACTTGTTGTAAAGRGGTTTGCACAAAAGAAATGTATATATTTTGATGAAATATTTTTTTCTGTTGTTAAAATGACTTCAATTACGAATATTTTAAGTCTTGTGGCAGTAAAAGATTTGCATCTTGAACAATTAGATGTAAAAATAACTTTTCCCCATGGGGATTTGGAGGAAGATATTTATATGCAACAACCACAGGGGTATGAGGTCAAAGGGAAGGGAAATTTGGTATGCAGGTTGAAGAATAGCTTGTATGGCCTAAATCAAGATCCAAGGTAGTGGTATTTGAAGTTTGACATGTTTATGATGGAACAAGGTTATAGTAGATGTCATTCTGATCATTGTGTTTATTTTAAAAGGCTAGAAATGGAAGCTATATTATCTTGCTATTGTATGTATATGGCATGTTTGTTGCAGGTTCTCATATGTAGAATATAAATGTGCGCAAGAAGAAATTAGCTAATTCATTTGCGATGAAGGATTTGGGAGCTGCAAAGAAAATCCTCAGCATGAGAATAACAAGAGACATGAAAAATCACAGATTGACATTTTCTTGGGGTGAGTACATAGAGAAGGTGTTGGAGAGGTTTAGAATGCAGAATGCAAAACCGATTAGTACACCTATGGCCAACCATTTCAAATTAAGCAAGGAAATTTGTCCCAAGACACAGGAGGAGATAAAATACATGTCTAGGGTCCCTTATTTATCAGCAGTTGACAGCTTGATGTATGCGATGGTTTGCACAAGACTGGATATTGCACATGCAGTGGGAGTTGTGAGTAGGTATATGAACAATCTAGGTAAATAACATTGGGAGGAAGTAAAGTATATTCTCAGGGATTTAAAAGGTACTTTTACTCATGCATTATGCTTTGGAGGTTCAAACACCGTTCTACAGGGATATGTTGATTAATATATGGCAGGTGATAAAGATAGCAGGAGGAGCACCACATGGTATGTTTTTACTGTAGGTCAAATAACAGTAAGTTGGATTTAAAAAATGCAAAAGGTTGTTTCACTTTCAACAACAAAGGCATATTATGTTGCTGCTATAGAGGCTAGTAAAGAGATGATTTGGTTACAAAGGTTTATGGAGGAATTGGGAAAGAAGAAAGAGAATAACAGGTTGTGCCATGACAACGAGAGTGCCATTAATCTTGCAAATAAATCATCCTTCCATTCGAAGACTAAGAATATACAACTCAAGTACCATTTCATATGATCCATCTTGGAAGATGGACATTTGAAGTTGGAAAAGATACACACTAGCTAGAATCCTATAGACATGTTAACAAAGGGAGTAACTAGGGAGAAACTAATTTTTTGTGCAGTTTCAGTTGGTCTTCAAGCATGAAGGTGAAGATGATAAATTTTCCAGGTCCAAGAAGGATCATAGTCCAACAAATACAATATCAGTGGAGTTGTTGAGATTAGTCTCCAAGTGGGAGATTGTTAGTTGTGGAGCCTGATTATCTTCCTGATGCAAAGGTTTTTGTTTTTAGTCGTGTTTATACCCCATGAAGACTTTACACCTTGGAAGACTGTACATCCCGTAAGACTGTACACCCCTCCACGCTGGGGAGTTGCAGGGGGGGCTTGCCCCCCCTGTGGGGTTTGGGGACGAAGCCCTCGAAGGAAAATTTGCCTCGTAAATGTATATTGTAATTTCATAGTAAATCTGGGCCATTCATTATAAGGTCACATATATGGTGGTAGAAGTTATGTTAGGGTTTTTTTCCCTAGAAGGAAACCCTCTTTTATGAGGGAAATGTGTTGTGGCTATGTATCATTGCGAATATTGTATTCTGAGAGAGGAGATCATGAGAGAAATAAGAGGAAGTTATAGTGGGTGTGCTGTAGGTTGTATCTCTTCATTTGCTAGATAATAAAAAGGAAGGACCTAACAATTTCTCTGGTGGACGTAGCCCACAATGGGTGAACCACATATATCTGCGTCTGTATTGGATTGTGCATCTTTTGTGTTTTGTTTCCACATTTGTTTTTTTTTATTGCTCCACGATCCTGTTTTTCTAACAATAACCACTTTTAACAGTTTACACAAGTAAACACATGTTACTTAGGACAATGAGTATAGTCAATCAAGATCAACGACATATGAGTAAGGTCTTGTAACATGTGATGTTTTACAAGATGCTTTGATTCTTTCTGTAGATAATATTTTCGAGTCTTCGGTAGTAGATTCAGGGGCTTCATTTCATGCTACACCCCATAGGAAACATTTTCTAGATTATGTTTAAGGTGATTTTGGACAGGTTCATTTGGGTGATGATGCACCATGCAAAATTGTTGGAATGGGAAAGGTAAAAATAAAGCAAAGGAATGGAAACCAATGGTTGTTGAAAGAGGTAAGACATGTTACATATCTATGGAAAAATCTAATTTCAACAAGACAATTGGCAAGTGAAGGTTGTATATCCATATTTACAAATATGGTGTGGAAGGTCACCAAATGATCACTAGTGATAACAAAAGGAGAAAAGGTAGGTACATTGTATTTTTGTATTGGTAATACTGATTCTTCTACCTCTTTAGCTTGTACAAGAGTGGATACAACACTGTGGCATCATAGGATCATACACATGAGTGAGAAGATGATGCATATACTTCACAGAAGAATTTTGTTGCCAGATCTTAAGCAAATTGATTTGGATTTTTGTGAGCATTGTGTTTATGGAAAATAGAAGAGAGTCAAATTTCTCAGAGTTGGAAAAGAAACGAAGAGTGAAAGGTTATAGCTTGTGCATACAGATGTATAGGGACTAGCTCAGGTATCATCTCTTGGTGGCTCTTGTTATTATGTTACTTTTATTGATGATGCAACTAGAAAAACTTGTTTTTATTGGATTTGACAAAAATATGATGTTTTTGATACCTTTAAGAAATGGAAAGCTTTGATTGAGAATGAGACAGGAAAAAGGTTGAAGTGTCTCAGATCAGACAATGGAGGTGAATATTGCAGCAATGAGTTTGATGATTACTATTCATACCATGGGATTCGTAGAGAGAAGACAATTCCAAGAACACCACAAGAAAATGGTGTGTTAGAAAGGATGGACAAGGCAATCATGGAACATGCAAGGAGCATGAGATTGCATGTTGGTTTTCCCTTACAGTTCTAGGCAGATGCTGTAGATACTGCTATTTACTTAATAAACATAGGACCTTCAAGCTCTTTGGATGGTGGAATTCCAGAGGAGGCATGGATAGGTAAAAAGGTAAACTATTCTTTTTTGAAGACTTTCGGTTGTGAAGCATTTTTCCATATTGATAAAGAAAATAGAACAAAGCTTGAGGCAAAATCCAAGAAACCTTTATTGGATATGATGTTAATGATTTTGGTTATCGCTTATGGGATTATGAAAATCACAAAATCATTAGGAGTAGAGATGCCACATTCAATGAGAAGGTCATGTACAAAGATCAGTTCTAGGGAAAGAAAAAGGAAAAAGAAAAACTAGAATACACAATGCTTGATGAGATCACTGAAAAAGAAATTCCAAAGGTACCAGAAAATCAAAATGTACAACAATAGCAACAATAACTCAAACTCCTGCAAGTGTTGTTAGAAGATCTACTAGGTTAAGTAGACCCCCTGAACAATGCTCTTCTTCATTGTATTATTTATTGTTGACTGATTTTGGTGAACCAAAATGTTATGAAGAGGCAATGTAGGTAGACACTAAAAAGAAGTGGGAGCAAGGCATGAAAGAGAAAATGGATTCCCTGGAAAATAAACAGACTTGGGATTTGGTTCAGTTGCTTGCAAGAAAAAGAGCATTGCATAATAAATGGATTTACAAGTTGAAGGAAGAAGATGGAGGCAAAAAAATGTATAAGGCTAGACTTGTTGTAAAGGGTTTTGCACAAAATAAATGTATAGATTTGGATGAAATATTTTTTCTTGTTGTTAAAATGACTTCAATTAGTACTATTTTAAGTCTTGTGGCAGTAAAAGATTTGCATCTTGAACAATTAGATGTAAAAATAACTTTTCTCCATGGGGATTTGGAGGAAGCTATTTATATGCAACAACCATAGGGGTATGAGGTCAAAGGGAAGGGAAATTTGGTATGCAGGTTGAAGAAGAGCTTGTATGGCCTAAAGCAAGCTCCAAGGTAGTGGTATTTGAGGTTTGACATGTTTATGACAGAACAAGGTTATAGTAGATGCCATTCTGATCATTATGTTTATTTTAAAAGGCTAGAAAATGGAAGCTATATTATCTTGCTATTGTATGTAAATGGCATGCTTGTTGCAGGTTCTAATATGCAGGATATAAATGTGCTTAAGAAGAAATTAGCTAATTCATTTGCGATGAAGGATTTGAGAGCTACAAAGAAAATCCTTGGTATGAGAATAACAAGAGACATGAAAAATCACAATTTGACATTGTCTCGGGGTGAGTACATAGAGAAGGCGTTGGAGAGGTTTAGAATGCAGAATGCAAAACCAATTAATACACCTATGGCCAACCATTTCAAATTAAGCAAGGAAATTTGTCCCAAGACACAGAAAGAGATAAAATACATGTCTAGGGTCTTTTATTTATCAACAATTGACAGCTTGATGTATGCGATGGTTTGCACAAGACGGGATATTGCACATGTAGTGGGAGTTGTGAGTAGGTATATGAACAATCCAGGTAAAGAACATTAGGAGGAAGTAAAGTGGATTCTCATGAATTTGAAAGGTACTGCTACTCATGCATTATGCTTTGGAGGTTCAAACACTGTTCTACAGGGATATGTTGATTAATATATGGCAGGTGATAAAGATAGCAGGAGGAGCACCACAGGGTATGTTTTTACTGTAGGTCGAATAACAGTAAGTTGGATTTCAAAACTGCAAAAGGTTGTTGCACTTTCAACAACAAAGACATATTATGTTTCTGCTACAGAGGCTAGTAAAGAGATGATTTGGTTACATAGGTTTATGGAGGAATTGGGAAAGAAAAAAGAGAATAATAGGTTGTGCTATGACAACGAGAGTGCCATTAATCTTGCAAAGAAATCATCCTTCCATTCAAAGACTAAGAATATACAACTCAAGTACCATTTCATACGATCCATCTTGGAATATGGACATTTGAAGTTAGAAAAGATACACACTAGCCAGAATCCTGCAGACATGTTAACAAAGGGAGTAACCAAGGAGAAACTAAGTTTCTGCTCAGTTTCAGTTGGTCTTCAAGCATGAAGGTGAAGATGAGAAATTTTCTAGGTTCAAGAAGGATCATAGTCCAACAAATACAACATCAGTGGAGTTGTTCAGATCAGTCTCCAAGTGGGAGATTGTTGGTTGTGGAGCTTGATTATCTTCTTGATTCAAAGGTTTTTGTTTTTAGTCGTGTTTATACCCCATGAAGACTTTACACCCTAGAAGACTGTACACCCCGTAAGACTGTACACCCCTCCATGCTGGGGAGTTGTAGGGGGGGCTTGCCCCCCCTGCAGGGTTCGGGGACAAGTGGGGGTTTGGGGGCGAAGCCCCCGAAGGAAAAATTGCCTTGTAAATGTATATTGTAATTTCATAGTAAATCTGGGCCGTTCATTATAAGGTTGCATATCGGATGGTAGAAGTTATGTTAGGGTTTTTTTCCCTAGAAGGAAACCCTCTTTTATGAGGGAAATGTATTGCGGTTATGTATCATTGCGAATATTGTATTCTGAGAGAGGAGATCGTGAGAGAAAGAAGAGGAAGTTACAACGGGTGTGCTGTAGGTTGTATCCCTTCATTTGCTGGATAATAAAAAGGAATGACATGGCAATTTCTCTGGTGGACGTAGCCCACAATGGGTGAACCACATATATCTGTG